>BQNB010107695.1:2540-14476 GCA_026074375.1 Tanacetum coccineum | reverse complement strand
AATATCTCTTCCGGAATCTTTTTATCATTGATTCTTACTTGTGTATTTTAAGTGTATACTATCAACGAATCATTATGTTTTATTTATCACAGTAATTGGTTTAAAGGTTTTATTATGTGTCTTAAACCTATGACTCTCACCAACCATTATGTTGACGTATTTAAGCATCATTTTCAGGTGTGAAGTCATGAGGATTCTTAAGATAGTGAGAAGTGGCTAGAAAGAGACCTTAAGATGATCTTGAAGTTTATATGTGGATGTTTAGCATTGTATGGATATATGTTGCATGTCTCTTATTGACGAGAACTTCCTTTTCATCAATAAAGATGCCTTTTATGTTTTGCTTAGTTATGGGTATTGTTATGACACTTTGTGTCTTTACTTTACTTTAGTTTTCATTTTAGTATTCTCTATATAGACACCATGTGTTGTGATGATATCCATTCTTGTTTACGCCTCGCATTTCCGCCTTGGTGGGGTGTGGCAGAAATGCTTAGTAAACAGAAATTATCTTGAGTACATAAACTTTAAAAGACAATTTTTGCAATAAACATAAATTTTCATTAAAACAATGAAAGGTTTTACAAGACTGAAATTAAATGACAAAATTTAAAATTACAATAAACTTAAAAATATTAGAATTAAAAACTAAAGCTACTCCTAGTTACCTTTCATTTTCTGTCTTCTTTATCCTTTTATAAGTTGTCCAAGCTTCTTTGCTTTGTGTTTGTTGTGTTTTTGCCGTGAGAGCAACCAAAGACTTAATCTTGACCTTTAATTTTTCTTTGACCCCAAGTCTTAGAATCACAGCCATTGATTCGTTTTGCCCAATGAGGGTTTGCAAGATTGCCAAGGTGTCTTTGTTGTATGTGGTGTGGGGTTAAAGTTTTGGCAGGTTATGGTGGTGGGGATCGAGGGTGATGATGACAGGGTGAGTAAATAGTGCCAAGAATAGGTTTGGCAGGAAAGGTTGAAGACAAACAGTGTTTTGATATTAACAGGTATGGGTTTGGGGAAATGGCAGTTTTGGTCCTTGAAGGTATATATATCTATTGCATGATCCGTCCTTGTTTCCTTCATAGTAGGTCCCTGTAGTTTTGTAAGTGTTGCACCATTAGTCATTTTGGTCTAACGGTGTAAAGGGATAAATGGTATAAGGGTCTAACAACTTTTAAGGGGATATAAGGGTTGGGCCAGGTTTGTTTTGTTTTGAATTTGGGCCGTGGGTTTTTAATAAAGGGGGTGATGGGCTTGGTATATTTTTGGGCTTAGAAATCTTCGTATAACACCTTAATGGGCTGACCCGGCCCATTAGATGGGCACGGGTGGCCCATTAAGTGTTTCTTCTTTTTCGGCATTGAATTTGACTGTTGACTTCTCGGAGTTGACTTTGACTTTTGCTGACTTTGGCTTTGACTTGACTTTTGCTTCACGCTCTTTCCGTTCTCGTGCTTGGTTTTGTCGTTTTGGCTTCGTTTTTGACTTTTTCTTAGATATCCGTTACCTGCACAATTTAAATGCAAAACATACAAATACAAGGTATTTTTGGTACGTTTTTTGTCATTTTAGCTCGTTTTTAATGGAAAAAAGTATGTGTAATTAAGCACATACCAAAATCCCCCATACTAAACTATTGCGTGTCCTCACGCAATGCTATAAGTAATCACTTAAGAAAACTAAGAATCTTAATCCCCCTTGACTAATAACCTCGAGAATTAGCAAAGTGTTCGTCAAGGGAAATTAAAGAATCAATAGCTTTGAAAAGCCCCGTTTTTACCATTTTTAAATGTATACACTTATTCCTACACATATTTTTGTTCTTTTTCTCATATTTTTTTGTATTTTTCATATTAAGCAACTAACTAGAACGTTTGACTTTCGTTATTTTCATAACCGTTAGGGATCATAGAACAAGATGCATTTCGATCCGAAAATGCCCCCAAAAAGGATAAATTCATCGTTCTCGACTTTTCACTCGCTCCAAACCAAGCTTAAAACGAAATCACAGTTAAATATCAGTTAAGATGCTAACACTACTCATATTTGCAACTTGTGAACTTTTCACTCCCGACAATTATTATATCTTAGGCGAATGTGCTATTTTGAATTTCAACCATGGATCAACGTTTTGCAAAATTCTATGCTTCACGTTCCACCCGAGAATAATGAGTTTGAAGGCGAGATCATCCCATGTAGCGACTTTCGTCTCGGCACATCCCAACCTTGCGGCTAAGTGACCAGGCTTTTGACACCCCACAGAGACTAGTATCGGGACTCACGGACCTTAGGTTTCAAAAACTCTCAGGTTTCCCGTATATACATAGCTTAAACTTAAAATTAAAATAGTCTAAGTTCATAAAATATTTAAATTTAACAAAAAGAGATCTATTTATTAATTCACACTTAATATTAAACATAACATTTATGCAATTGTAACCCTCGACCTTTTAGAAGGCTGCAACATCGGTTGTGAGCCGGCAAGATGCAGCAAACTTTTATCAGTCTCGGATTTTTATTCTTACTATGGGCTTTCTTTAGAAGGCTGTAACATCGGTTGTGAGCCGGCAAGATGCAACAAACTTTTATCAGCCCACAGTTATAATTATTATTATATTTTTTCATTTTTCATCATATTTTTCAATAGATTTTTTTAAAAAAACTTTATTTCACGATATAGAGAAGACTTCTTTTTGAAAAATTTAAGTATAAATTTGAACTAAGACTAAAATTATTGCTATCAACTACATAAAAATTGTTGATTTAAGTTTAATTTCCAAAAATAGCACGTATTATTAGTCCGGTTAGGAGCTTATGGGAGAAAAAGCCACAAACTACACACATGAGCTTGTAAGATTTCCAAATAATCCTTGTTTAGCATCCGACTCATACTTAATTCTATCATTTTTCGTTCTTCGCAAAATTTACGAATGCTTAGTCTAAAAGTTAAGGAACAAGCTAGAGCTCAACACACTCGATCGAGTCAAAATTTATTCTTATTTTACCCAGCGAGAAAGTCAAAATTATGATAAAACACTTATTTCTTTTTGAATTTTTTTGAATTTTTTCTTTTTTTGAAATTTTAGTGGTAAAAACGGGATTACGCGAAAACAACGACTGCAGGCATAATAAAATCGAAGATCCCCCCATACTAGAATTAAACATTGTCCTTAATGTTTTACGAAGGGTCTCTACGCAACTCCTAAGCCATTTATTAAGTATGCTCAAAGATAAATGTTAGTCGTAAGATTTGGATTATCGGATTCCCAAAATGTAAGCTGAGAGTTATGAGCTCATGTGAATGAAGGACAAACACGCAGCTACGAGAGTCATAACAATCCAGGAAAATCCTGGACAATAAACCACAAAACACAAAATACAAGATATGGAAGAGGCGAGCCTCCCACAATAAAAAACACTTATTCATTACTACATAATATAACTACGGATAAGCATGGGGTGCCTCCCAGGAAGCGCTTATTTTTGTTAACCGAGTCTTGAGCCTGATTCGACCCCGAATTCATTGGTCCGTGGGGGAGCAAGTGGAAGATAAAATCTCCATCGGACTTTCATTCAAGTGGTTTGGATAAACATTGAATTTCATGAAAGTTCCACTCCGATGAGATATACCCGGCTTAAAAGAATGATAACGGGATGTTCGGGCGTCAAAAAATGGGTATTTTATTCCCATAAGAGTGAAGGATATGGTGGAGTAACGGGATAATGAGATAAGCAGGAAATTATCCATACAATCATATGCCAAGTGAGGAGACTTGGTCATCCTTGATGGTAAAATTACATTTGTCATAGAAAGATCGTTCTCTACGAATCCAGAGTCAACATACTAGTCAACTCACCCGGATCGGGCATCCTCTTAAATAGATTACAATCTACTCCGGTGGGATCTGTTGTTGAGCAAGTTTCCTTTGGCGAATCCTCATGATAAAAGTTACTTCCTATCGGCAAGAGGAAACGGATTTATCGAAAGATCAAAGATGAACAAACCATATTGAGAAAAATCAGCATGAGTAGTGGTACTGCCACTACTCTTCTCTTCAATATGATCGTCATCGATATAGAAAGCTTCATAATCCGGAAGAGAATAATCAGAAAGAGTAGTGGTATTGTCACTACTATTCTCTTCCAAATCAAAGCAGAAAGTTTCAGATTCGGTTTAAAGAAATTATCAAGGTTTAGTCTCCTCAAGAAAAAGGTTAAAAGATGTGGAGGAAGTCTGGTCACAAAATCAAAAGATGGAGTAATATTATCTTTTAATGCTTCGATGTTAGCAATAAGAAGATTGACATTTAACAATTTTTCACGAAGAATATCGTCTTTGATTGTTAGAAGAATATCATCGTCAATCCCTCTAACTTCGGGGTATAACATCTCAAACCACCTTCTAAGACTGACAATTCTGCATCGGGAGGTGATGATCGAAATATTCGATATCATCACATTGGGAGATTCATCAATCACTCGAAGTAGATTCATCGTTGACAATTGATGACAATCGTAGAGTGTTCTTTGAAGCTTCAAGAGGGGTAGGGATTGTTACAATGAGGCATGTCACACACACTGTCGGATACTTACAGACTCACTTGGGACGGGACAGGTTCTCAACACCTAGACTTTATTACTTTGTTGGGATTCTGTTGCCGGAATAGCGTCAAGATGCTCATCCTCCATTATGATAGAGTCAACGGGTTCCTCGGTTGATAAAACGGGTGTGATTGCAATGGTATAGTCCTCATCATCATCATAGCAAATGGGAATCTTCCAATATCGATCTTTAGCTGCTTGATCTTCCGCAATTCGCCAATCTTCTTCCTTCTTTTGCATATATTGACCAACCATATCACATATGGATGTCATTTGCTCCATAAGCTTATTTTGAGAATTTAGAAGCTCATTTTGAGCATTGAAGATTGGATGATTGACGGTATATTATGGGGGTTGAGTTTGGTCAAAACCGAAAGAATTAGAATCATAGCAAGAATTTTGCTCATGATAATAGTCTTCATTCATCGGTTGACATTGAAAAGTCTCATGAGGACCCCCGTAATTTTCACAACAAAGATATTGTTGTTGAAAATCATGAAAATCTTACGGGAAATTTAAGTCTTTATTGTAACACGGTTCCGGATAGATAAACGAAACTTGAGGTAATAGTGACCATAACGAGCATTGTTCCCGTAAAACTCACAAGAGTATGGCACATATTGGGGTTGTGGAGGGTGGTTTGCAAAACTTGGAGAATCGTTAGAAGAGTACGGAGTTGAAAAATTGATTGGTGTTCCATTTCCAACAGTACAATAGAAACAAACTCCATCATATTCATTACAACCACATTGTTGGCACGAACCCAAAAGACATTGTTGTTGCAAACTTTGCAAATTTTGTAGGAACACGTTAAGGTTTTGATTGTAGCATGGTTCCGGATTAGAGATAATCGGAATTTGCGGTGGACAATTATAACCAATATGAGCACCTTTCCCATAAGACTTACAAGTGCATCGTTGACAAAATATTCCATCTAACGAATCACCACACTCGTAACAACAATTGTGGTTAATTCGTGGAGGACTTTGCGAGGAATTTTGACCGGGGTCCTGTTTGACAACAAACGACTCCCGAGGAGCATTAACAACGTTGGTATCGTCATCGGATGACTCGTAAGTGTTTAGAAGGTCTTGGTAAATTCCATTTTCATGACAAATTGTAAACCAAACTTCCTTTAATTTCTTTCGCCATAGAGCACATCCTTGACAATTTGGACCTTCAACTGGGTTTCCATACTTGGGACAATCACGAAGGGGTTGTTAAGATGAGTCGGGTGTACAACAATATCCTTTATTATACAACGATCCACAAGACGGACACTCTTTAATCGTGAAGAGGAGATTCAAATGATAATCGAGTGACGCCATAAGAATTAAACAATATAGAGGGTTAAGAAAAGAATTAAATGGATAAGAAGAAAAAGAAGATTATTTTTGGTTTTTTAGGTTTTTTAAACAATTCATTTTATTAAAGAACAAAATGAGATAAGACAACTTAAACCAATTAATCAACAAGCTTCACAGTAGCTCTCTAAAAGAAAAACACACAAAGGAGCGGAGGAGCGGGAAAGCGCGAAGCTATTAAAAACCTTCTCCTTTCGGGTCGTACTTCCTCGGAACAACCCTCCTTATACCCCTCTTGTAGTTTGTTAATTAATTAAAGGTGAGCCGTACCTCGCAAGTGACACAAAGGCAAGTTTTAAATCTTTGGTTCGGGAACTTATTATGATAATGCTTCAATTGAAAGCATTATATTGATGATGATTTTTATTTATTATTATGGACAATGTTTTTATATTTTTGGTTTTTCTTGATTATATAATAAAAAGAAATGAAAAATATTTTTGTATTTTTATATTTTTATAAAAATAAGGAGAAAATATTCACAAACGAGAATGATAACTTCACGAGGAAGGGTCTTCAAGGCATAACAAACTTCAACTCGACGATCGTACACACCTCCCCGGTAGCGACGCCAAAATGACTATGAGATTCTCTTACTATATATAAATATAAATAAATATAAAAATATATAATAAGTATTCTCAAAATATATCAATTATAGTATAGTATTACCGAAAGTATCGGTTTCTCACTTCGTTATCCACAAAGTTTAAAACCGGACCCGGGTCGTTCTTCCCGACGAGGCGTGAATTTGAAAATCGAGAATCAGTTTGGGAATTATGCTTGAATAATCAAATATTGGAATTGGTTATCTATTTCTAAATAAAATGCAAAAACAAGCAAAGAAACCCTAAAACGAAAGCAATTTAAGTTAAAACCTAAAACGGGAACGTAAAAACGCGACTTAAAAAAAACTAAATCATCAAAATTTAATCCTAAAATGATTATTTAACTTTTTATAAATCCTAAGTGATAAAAATGTAAGAACAAAGAAAACTAAACAAAAAACGAAAGCGTTTAAAGCTTAAAAACACGAAAAACGTGAACGGGATCTAATCCCGTTCCTTAAAAATTCAAAATCTAAAATTTTAACCCTACAAATTCAAAATTAATTTTCCTAAGTCCTAAACGATAAAAGAAAATTTTAGAAAAAAGAATAATATTTTTTTGATTTTTATATTTTTTATTATGAATTAAAAACACTTTTAATGAAATAAAATGATTAAAAATAGTAAACTAATTTTTAAAAATCTAGAAAAATTACAGAAAGTACTTTGAGAAATAAGGAATCTAGGAAAAATAAAACGAACTCAACTGCTAATCTAATAAGCTGGGAAATAAGCAAAATAAGCTAATAAAGCAAAACTAGAAGATGACTTTATAATTTAAACTATGCAAAGTTATAATGAAAAAGTCCCAAGGGCGAGATGGTAGCAGAGTGTGTGTGTGTGAGAGGCTTTGGTATACAAGGGGGAGGTCACAGGTTCAAAACCTGTGGCTTACCCTTTTTTGAAAACATTTTTTTTTCTTTTTTTTAGAAACTTGTAAAATAAGCAAAAATAACAAAGTTTTAAAAAGACAATTTTTATGAAACTTAATAAATAAGCTGGAAACAGCACAAATTAGTTAATCAGATTACACTTTAAAACTAAAAGGAAACCAAGCTAAACTTATTTTGGCTTTTTTTTTCTTTTGACTACATAAGCTAAGGGTGAAAAGCTAATAAACAAAAACAGACAAACTCATATACCTAATAAGCTAAGCGAAGGAACTAACAATTACCTATCAAAATTAGCCTTCAAAGCTAAATGTTTTGTCCCAAAAACAAGCATTTTTAAATGAAAATGGCTAACTTTGCTCTAATCTTAAGTCCTAATAAGCGCTTGAAATAAAGTATAAGCTAAAAAAAATTAACTTGGATATCCAAATGAACACATAAAAACCAAGAAATAAGAAAATTGAATAAAAATTAAGTAAAATAAGCACTTGAAAAAGGGTGTCGTGTAACAGATTGTTATATCTGGAAGATTGCTAATTATCCTAAAATTAAGTCAGAAATAGCTGCTTAAATTCCACAAAAAACCAAATCAGATTAAGTATGCATCCTAGAGAACTTGTGCAAGCAAATTTTAGACCACAAAACAAACTAGAACTAAACTTAAATGGCTTATGAAAAATGGACTTTTAGCTTTTGAAAATGAGACTTGAACACTAGACAGATTTTGATAAAAATTCAAATTACAAATGCACACTTATGCCAACTATATCTACTGCATTATGAACTAAAATCAATCATGAAAACATACTAAATAGCACCTAATCAAAATCAAACTAATTAAGCTTACATAACAAGGCTATAATATCACAGATTAAACCATAAGTAAAAAATACCTTAAAACTAAATTTAAGGCTTGAAAAACTTGTAAAAACAGAGCTAAGGACTAATTACAAGCTAGTTAAAACTGACTTAAAAGCCAAAAGAGACTTTTACCTTCTTTTGACCCATTTTGGCAGTTAACCCAAACACACCTTTAAATTATGAAAAACCAATTTTCAAACTAAAAAGACTTGATTAAACTATGAAATTGATAAAACAGATATATGATATGACATTAAAGCACAGATAAGCAAAAATTATAAAGAAATAAGCACTTAATGAGCAATAAGCTAATGAGCAGTTTTACTAAATTATAAGCAGAATTAACTCAAACTTGAATTTAACTGATGCTAATGATCTATAAAGCCATTAAGACACATTAATGCTGCTAAGAAACAAAATAACCAAAGAGAATCACTAATAAGCTAATAGTTATAAACATCAATAACCCTCTAAATATTGTTAAAGAGAAAACCAAGTTGCACCTTAATCCTTTGCTCAAAACAGGAATAGCTTAACCTTATTTAGCTCTACACCTACCCACTGTATTATAATAAGCACTATTATATATCCCATAAGCTCTTCCTTGTCTAGCGTATCTTCCTTTAAGCTTAAACTGACTTTTTTACTTTTGGAAATGAATAAAACAGATTATATAAGCTTAAGAAGCTTATAGAAATGACATGTAAAAAAAAATAAGCTTAATTGCATAAAGATTTAAAGAAGGACATATTTGCATAAAACCAATAAACTTGAAATTTCATTAAAATAATAAAAGCTTACAAGACTTAAAAGTAAAATGACAGAATTTAAATTACATAAAACTTAAAAACATTAAAAGTAAAACTATTCTACTCCTAGTTACTTCATCTCTGTCTTCTTCTTTCTTTATATAGGCCGAGGAGTTGTCTTCTCATTGTGTTTGTTGTGTTTTCTGTGTGAGATAAGTCCCAAATCAATCTTAGCCCTTTATCTTGAGTGTCCCTGCAGTGATCTTGTCCCTTCTTTTTCTTGCCCAATGGTGTGAGAGTGGATTGCCACAGTAGACTTGGAGTGTAGTGAGGTGGGGGGGGGGATGGGATAGTGAGAGTTTGTCTGGTTATGGCAGAGTGATAGGCAAAAAGACAATGAATAGTGGTAATGGATGTTGGCGGGAAAAGTGGGGAGGATGTACAGTGTTTTGGTGCAGTGTGAAGTTTGGTGTTTGTACAAAAATGGCCCCTTATGGTGTGTACTATTATTGCATCCATCGTCCTTGTTTCGTTATAAGTTTTTGTAGGATGGCAAGATTAGTCCCTGAGGGAGTATAGATAGTTTAAACCCACAGTCCCTAAAGGACTAACGGTGTGTAGGGTAAAATAAGGATTTAGGCTTAACGCCCGTTAAGTAGTGTTTGGGTTTAGAAATGGTTTTTGGGCCGGCAGGTTTTTTAAACAAAAGGGTATTGGCCTTTTGATACTTTTGGGTTTTTACTAGTGTATAGTATGCATATTTGGCTGACCCGGCCCATTAACTCAGGGTTGACTTTTGTTGACTTTGACTTGGGTTTTGACTTCTCTTCACGCACTTTCCGTTCTTGTACTTGGTTTTGTCCGTTTTGGCAAGCTGTGATCTCATCCAAAGGATTTGAGCACAACATCCAGACATAGCAATATATTCAGCTTCCGTACTGGATATCACATTGCTTTTTTGCCTTTTTGATGACCAGCTAACAAGTCTATCTCCCAAGAACTTCATACTGCCAGATGTGCTTGGCGTGTATCTTGAAAACCAGCATGATCCGCATCTACAAATGCTGTTAGTGTAATTGAAGAATCCTTCGGATACCATAGTCCCCGATTGACGGTTCCTTTTAGATACCGAAAGATCCTTTTGACCGCATGTAAGTGCTTTTTGGTAGGCCTAGCCTGATACCGGGCACACATGCATATAGCAAATTATAGGTCAGGTCTACTGGCTGTGAGATAAAGGAGGGTGCCAATCATGCCACGATAGTGTGACAGATCAACAACTTTCCCTTCTTTATCCTCATCCAGTTTAGATTTCTCCACCATGGGAGTATCCACTGGGTTACAAGAGTCAAAACTGTATTTCTTTAAAGATTTAAGGGCATATTTTGACTTGTTAATAAAGATGCCTTTGGGGTTTTGAAAAATCTGTAGTCCTAAGAAATATGAGATTTTACCCATCATTGGCATCTTAAATTTTGAACACATGATTTTAGCAAATAGGTCACAAAGTTCAGGTGTAGATGCAGCAAAGATAATATCATCGACATATACTTGTACCAGAAGTAATTCCTTGCCTTCCTTATGGATGAACAGAGTAGGATCCACTAAGCCTTTGGAGAAGTCTTGGGATATCAGGAACGAAGACAACATGTCATACCACGCGCGTGGAGCTTGTTTCAACCCATAAAGAGCTTTCTTAAGTTTGTACATGTGATTGGGGTTATCTGGATCCACAAAACTGTCCGGCTGGCTAACGTAAACCTCTTCTCGCAAATTACCATTTATAAATGCAGTCTTGACATCCATTTGGTAGACGGCCATGTTCATGTGAGCGGCAAATGCGAGAAAAATCCTTATAGCCTATAATCTTGCAACTAGAGCAAAAGACTCTTCAAAATCAATTCCCTCTTCTTGACGGTAACCACGAGCCACTAATCGATCATTGTTCTTTAGAATACCTCCTAGTTCGTCTAGCTTCACTTTGTAGATAAACTTCAAAGTAATAACCATAACTTTGTCTGGTCTACGAGCTCTTATACTTCAAGGCGTTCGAACTCATTGAGCTCTTCTTGCATTGTTTCAATCCAGCAGGATTGAGTCAAAGCATCTTTATACGTCTTAGGTTTAACAACAGTGAGGAAAACATCGTAGTTACAGAAAAAAGCTTGCTCATGTAATTGTAG
The DNA here is from genome assembly GCA_026074375.1 of Tanacetum coccineum. Taxonomy (NCBI): domain Eukaryota; kingdom Viridiplantae; phylum Streptophyta; class Magnoliopsida; order Asterales; family Asteraceae; genus Tanacetum; species Tanacetum coccineum. Next base: position 3,222 of record BQNB010107695.1, on the reverse strand, counting down.
CCTTATGGAAACTAGTCTATCGAGTTCACCGATTATATTTTCAAGTGGATGATCCTTAGTCTATTTGCTATTATGTTTAGAAATTTGGTGATCGGGATGCACAATTGTATGAATAGAATCTGACGATGAAGATTGATCAGAAGGAACTTCTGGAATTGGGATACCAAAGTACGGATCATTACCCATATGTGCAACTTCAATATCATGATTGTCTTCTTCAACATCGTTAGGAATGACGAGGGTTTGAGTTTTGGGTGTTGTTTGAGAGTTACTTGGTGATGATGCATCTTGGTCAACATTTATTGAAGAAGGTGAACTGGTTGATACAGCGGGAACTGGAGCTACTACTTCATGAATTAAAGCAACGACTTCAGTGGTTGGGTAATCAACCCTGGGTGGAGGTGCGAGTAATTCATCAAACAGCGGTTGAAACAAAAGATCACAATCACTTCTCGAAGGTGGTACAAACGGTGTTAAAGGATGAGGGTTTTGCACGAGTCTTGAACTGATTGTTACAGGAGTCATTTCATGAAGTACGGGTCCTAAACTGCTGTGTGCAGAAGCCATAACAGTCAGCTCAATAAAATCTACATAAATTATCTTAATGATTCGTCTGGTACGTCGGTTGTAAATTCAAAATGCTTTCTTTGTGGGTGCATAACCGATGAAAATACCAATATCA
>BQNB010107694.1:0-23115 GCA_026074375.1 Tanacetum coccineum | reverse complement strand
ATTAATTACCCGCCCCGCGACGGATAGTTTAAATCTTCCAACTAACCGAACCGAACCGCCCCGTGAACACCCCTACCAATAGGGGTATCCTTTTCAAAAAAAGAAATGATTTTTTTGTTTTTCTGCAAAAAGGCAAGAAATTGTTTCAGAAAAGTACAAATAAAGCGACTTATTTTTTCCTAGACCATACTTTTGTGCGAAAAGTAGTCAGTCGCACAAAAAGAGTATAAAAAAAAACATAGGCGTCGGTTTATAAAAAACCGCCGCTGTGTTAGAAAATTAATGAAGGCGCACGGTCTAAAGGCATGCCAAGACCATCTTTAAATTTTGATTTTTTTTTCTACTACAACGTGAATGTAAATTCCTCCTAACTAATAAGTAAGCTATGATTGAAATTTTGTCAATAATAAAATATGGTTAATTTAGCAGCAATACAGGAAAGTTTCAGGTTATGATAATTATTCCAAAGACTTGTACGTTAAGTTATCATTCTTTTAACCTGCTACTCCTATATTTTTGTTTTTTTTTTCTATTTCGGATACTATTTACTGTATAAAACCAGGAGAAAAGGTTTTTACTTAACGCAAAAGGAAAAAAAAGATGAAGAGAAAAAAATAATACTCCGTACCACATAAATGACAGCTTGCAAAGATATATTTCCAAGGATGATTTATGATGCACAGCTCGACATGTGTTCGTGTATCGTACATGGTCTTCCATTTTTTTATTTAAAACTATAAATAAACACTGTAGTAGATACAATATGCATTTTTAATTATTATTTTTTCATCTCTATTTATTTGTCGTGTTTTGATTTTTCGCCTTTTATTTATATATTTTTGTTTTTATTATATAATATTTGATAAAAATTATATCAATAAAAATATATTTAAAATTTAATTTATTTTTATATTTTATATTAAATATTATATAACACAAAATGAAATAATTAAAAAAAAAAAAACTCAAAAGTAAAACAACACAAATAAATTAAAAAAGAATAAATAATATGTATCTAAAAAAATCTTAGATAATGCATCTTTTGTTTTAAAAAACTTGACATGCAGGATGTTAAGACCGGTAAGATTGTGGTGGTGTTTGTTTTCTTTCAAAATATCTTAACAGGCTCTTAATGAGCCAATCCTCTTAATTGATCAGACGTTTTGGATGTTCAGACCGTTTGATTTTTTTTTCCGTTCAAACGCGGTCAGATGTAAATACATCTTAATGGTCTAGACTTGAGAAGGGTATTTTAATGCCTCTTGTTGACATTTAATACACAGAAAAGAAAAGCTTCCTTCTCCCATATTCCTGTCAAACCTATCCAAACCCTAAACACATATTGCAGCCCCCCACCCCCACCTCTGGTCACCACCTAACGTCAGCCCCACTTCATCTCCGGCCATCAGACGCCACCAGCCGTCACCAGTCACTACCACCAAGTTATTTTTTTAAATCCCTTATTGGAAGTTTAAAAGTATTTTTCTTTTGGTTATGTACAAGAATCCATCCATTCGTATTTTGATATATGTGTGAAATCTATCATTCATGTTATGTACAAGAATAGGTCATTCATGTTAGGTACAAGAATCTATCCATTCGTATTTTGATATATGTGTGATGGGTATGTTTTGTGCTATCTTATATGCTTCATTTGTTGTATCATTTTATATGGGAAGTGAGGATGGTAAAGTAGTAGAAAGCACCAGCATCAAATACATAACATACTGTTCATATATGGCCATCAATGGCTAAAGAGCCAAAGCGTCAGGTCACAACTATTATTAAAGAAAATCATTGACAAAACAAAGTGGCGACCATTTTTATTTTACTTTATGGGCTATTAGTTGTATCATTTAGATAGAGTTGGCATCATTTGGTTTTTCGTAATCTTATATATAGTTTGCATGATTTGTGAGTTTTGTACGATCTATATGCACTATTTGTTGTATCATTTATATATTCGTAATGTTATATAACTCAAATGTTTTCTTTAATGTTCGGATGTATTTATGTTATATAAAACTGAAACTACTTTTACATTTACAACATTTAGACTTTAAGAAAAAAAAACAGTCTAATTAGATTCAGATTCAGATATTTATGTCTCAAATTCAAATGTGCGATTCGAATTTAGATTCAGACTCTCTTAATAAACAAACAACACCTGAGTTCGAGTGTTAAGAGACTTTGACTTTGACTTTAACTTACCCGTGACATGATTTATTTATTTTTTGAACTAAGACATGAAAATTTTAAATATAAAAAAAGTTACTGTATCTGTTTGCAAACTCAAACTACGTGTGTCAGAGCGTGTCACCCGAAATACGTTTATTCGCATGTATAATATTAGATGAGTTTATTAAAAGTCGTGCCTATTAAAGTCAATATTCACGCTTGAAAAGTTAAGTTGGACATCTTACCTACTCGGTTGAACATCTCTAAAAGATGCATGAATATTGAGTCGATTATATGTCCTTTATGCGAAAAGAATGTGTAATCATCTAGCCATATTTTCTTTACTTGCCCTATATCTAGAGAGATATTTCGCAAGGTTTTGCTTTGGTGGAAGATTGATGTCGTGATGGTTTTCTTTTATGATGAATGGTTAGAATGGTTGTTGAGTATCCGTCTTCATTCTAAACATAAAGAGTTGTTCGAAGACGTTTGTTATGTCTTGTGGTGGTACATTTGAAATTTCCGTAACAAGAGCATTTTTGGTTCGGCTTGTCCTTCAAAGGCGCTTATATTTGAGGAGGTAGTCACCCGATCATTCATTTGGTGTAATCATAGATGTAAAAAGTTTTTTAGTTAGGTAGATTGGCTTAAAAACACGCATCTTGTTACTTTGTAATTTCTAGCTTCTTGCTAGTCTTTTTTTTTCAATAAAATCTTCCGTTAAAAAATATATATATATTAGACGAGTTTATGAAAAAAAGAAAATACCGTATCATTTATACATTGACACGTTCATGATGAATCATGTTGTATATGTACCCATATAGTCATATTAGTTATCTAACCCGCCTAACCGGTGTCCTATTTTTATATTCTTCTATTACTCTATAAATCTTAAATCCACCTAAATCATGAAGTGGCTCTAATATGAAGTAACTACCTATCTAGATAGCAAACACATTAAGCTATTACTCAAGTTACCTTAAAGGTTTACTCAAGATGGTATGTTTCTTTGTTAATATGAATGAAAACATCATGGACATGAATATCTTTTAGAAATTGGATATCTTTTAAAAGCCTTGCTATGTTTTAATTTATTTAAAGCCTTATCGTTGCATATGTTTTAAACTTCACTAGGATATCTTTTAAAAGTTCTTTTAGGATATCTTTTAAAAGTTTATTCAGAGATTAATGGATATGGATATATTTTTAAACTTGACAATTTAATGGATATCTTTTAAATTTGATATTAAAGCCTTTTTGTTTTCAAATTTGATTGTTATCAAATGGTTGTATTTTAAGAAGTTATCTATATGATGCATGTCATGTCATCGATGAGTCATTATTGACTGAGCGATGAGGTGATAATGATGTGTCATGTTCTCCTCTATTATATAGTATGGAGATAGCTGGTGAACTCCATACATAGCATATTTGTATCATCAGTTCATGATACTTGATGACACTAAAAAAAGCATCATTAAAGTTTAGAATTTACATTACGATGACTGTTTGGTTTGCGCTGTAATTGTAATTCAGCCACTACAATTACATCAAGTGGGGTTCAGATTACGTAGAAAGTTTGATGGAAAGTTTTGAATTACGTTGTAATTCAGAATTTTTATACTTTAAAACATCAATATTTATAAATTATTATTATTATTATATTATTTAAATATTAAAATAATAATAATAATAATCTTTATTATTATTATTATTATTATTTTATTTTATTATAACATAACTTTATAAAAAGAAATAAGATATTTACAAAAAGTTAGTGGGGAGCCGAGATACTAGTTGAGCTCCACTCCTTTAGCCATAGCAAAGCTAATCCTTTTAAAAATATGAATAGCAGCACGTGCTCCAATGTCTTGTGTCACGAAGAACTTTCGGATTCGCTTCATTAGGGTCACCGCATCCCTATCTAATTCCTCAAGCGAAGAAAATGAAATGGGGAGAAAACCATATCCGATGTCTGAAAGGGGGAGGAAAATATTATTATTATTATTATTTATTAATATTAATATTTATTATTATTATTATTATTATGTATTATTATTTATTATTATTATTATTTATTATTATTTATTAATATTATTAATAGTATTATTATTTTTCTTATAATTTTTTTATTAATTATTATTATTATTATTATTATTATTATTATTTATATTATTTATATATTATTTTATTAATTTTTTAAGTTTTATTCAAAAATTTGAATTACATTATTTTGCGAGTCAACTAAACACATCGACAGATTTCATCAATAACAATTATATCAAATTACAATTCTTTCTGAAGATTACAATTCATTCAAAAACATTTTGTGAACCAAACAGCCCCTGAGGGCATTCACCATAATGATTTTAAAAATAATATTTAAATCACATAATAATGTTTATAATTGGTTTTAATCATATTGAGTTGATATTTCATGTTTAAGTGGAATGAGATCATCCACAATGGTGAATCTTTTAAAAGATCTAAAAATTAATAAAATTATTTATTTATAAAGCTTTTGATTTTATAAACATTGTTGCACTATGTATAAACTTTTTCAAATTTATTAAATGCTAAACAATTACACATGCATTAAATTATGAAAAGCTTCAAAAGTTTAGATTTCGTTATTCCACATCAACATGAAACATCAACTCACTATAGTTAAAACTAGTTATAAACATTTTCATGTGTTATAAATCTTTTCTTGAAACCACCATAGCGGATGCCCTGAAAATGTCTAAAATCTTGAACCTTTTCAAAATTTATTGCATGCGTAATTGTTAAGCATTTTATAAACTTAAAAAAGTTTATACATAGTGCAACACAATTTATAACTTTAAAGCTTTATAAATAAATGGTTTTATAAATTCTTAGACCTTTTAAAATGTCTACCATTATGGATGCTCTAATATCATATTATACAACTGTTCCACGTAATTATTGTTAGAGGACGGGCTCAGTTAGTTTGAGGCTCATTTAATAAGAGGCAAAATGTATTTTATTACCTTTAACGAGCTATTAGGCGGTCGCGCGTTGCTGCGGAACATAATATTTGATAAATTGACGTATCCCGTGAGTTTGCTGGCAATGAACATTATGCAATACGCACTATTAAATTCAAACAACAAAACAGCTCAGATTAATGTATATTTCGAACCGAATGATTTTCTGATAGATTGGTTCCAAATAATAACCATCATTTAATTATACTTTCATATTTGCAATTTAAGCAAAAGAGAAATAACAAATGAAACTAACTCGAGTACTAGGAAGTTTAAAGTTTAATTATTACAATATTTTCTTAAAGGAACTGTTAGATAATAAACATTGTACATTAGCATTGATTAATGCATCTTCATGTTATGGGCGTGACGCCCATTGGTAAGCTGAGATCCATCGATGAAGGACTTTCGTGTCTTCGAAACTTATCTGAATTGAATCAAATGCTTGAGATTTTAAACTTTTTTTGATAGTTTTCATTTCAATTTTAAATATGCAGCCACAATAGTTAACTGTGGATTGTTTTAGCAAAAAATACACTAAGCATAAATAAAATGCCATATACTTTGTCAGTAAGCAATCTCTAAGATCAAACAGGGGCAAACAATCCGAAGCTAAAAGTCGTTAAATGTCCATACGTCACACTATCACTTTCTAATACTTGCTCGGAAAATTTTGCGTACCTTTTTTCACCTCTCTTGTGCGAGTCCTAAGCCTTGCTATGCACTCAATCAAGCTTATATAACTTGCACCGATCTGTGAAAGCCGATCTGCAGTGGCCTATGAATCTGGATACACTTTGATTTGTAAAACCTACTCGACGCATTACATGCAGACTTCACAGCGATTTTTTCCATCCTCCTCACTCCAACATTCACATTCAACTGACATTCTCGACAGCCTAAACACGAAGGCAAATAGTGCATTAATAATCAGACCAAGAATACTAGACAGGGTGACGTGACAAGTGGGCAACTTACATATTTGCTTGTCAATGCAGTTTATTTTCCAATACGAAATCTCAACTATTTATATTCCTTTAAAAGAAATACTAAAGTGACCAGGTAGAAAAGATCAACAACATAAAATTTCATAAATTCAAGACAAACAATGAGAACTGAATGCATAACATTTAAGTATTTCTTTGGCATTTAGAGGTTTGCAATCTAAGCACATTTTACTTAGTTTCATTCAAGCTATTTATGTATTCACACATTTGATTTATAAAAAAACCCAACTTGATGGTCTATTTTTGTAGTACAAAACTTTCTCTCAATTCAATACATATAACGAAACTACATAATCTGAACAACTAATAAGTTGACACAAACAAAGAAGCGTATATAACTACCAATATAATCTAAAACATAATGTAACATTAACAATAAAATAAAGTATAAAACACAAATTCATTTAACCAATCCAAATATAATCTTTACCTCGCTCATACAGACTTTCGAGCTGGTCAAATATCGGCCTAAAGTTATCCGAATATGGCTTTGTTATTTCATCTTCCTTGTCTACAATAATCAAAGTTGACATGGGAAACATATATTGGAGTAAAAAAGGGGAGGGGGAAGGCTTGATCCAATGGTTAGGAAGTGGTTTTCTAGGTTTTCCACCGAGATGAGGTTTTCTCATGATCTCATTCCTATATATATATATATATATATATATATATAAACAACAATTGAAAGATGAAATGTAGCAAGTTAACCCTAATAATTCCAATTCAACCAACCTAAGAAAAACTGCATGGAATTGAGCAACATCACAAGATCCGAAAATTCTTTTTGTTTGTTGAGAAATTCCTAACTCAATGTGGCGAATTGAACATCCACAAATTCAAACTGCATTGGGCATTCAACAATTGGATTGAATCGCATGCCAAAAATTGTATGACCTTGCTAATCCGCGAACACGTTGACGTCCATAGCCTTGTTTACTTCAATTAACACAGAAGCTTTACATCGATTTTTTTTACTTTCTCCTCACCCCAACATTATTGCACCAAGTTGGCATTTCTTCGATACCCTGTACACAATTAATGCATGAGCTTAGCTATCATATTTAATACTAAAATAGGCCTGTATTTATACGAGAAACATGTCCGTGAAATTATAAAATTAAAACTAAGCGAAAGACAAAACTATCATTGCCAAACAGATGCCACATAAAAAAAACGAATGCCACATAAACTATACTCACAAATCAATGCCTGTTAAAAATAAAAGCCGCAAATGTAGTGACGCAAATGTGTCTACCCAAATAAAAGGCGCAACTCCAACACCAACAACATCACAGTCAAGCTGAAAATACGATATTCAAATATAAGAGAACGTTCCCAATGAACTATGCAAGTCTAAAGACATTTTAAAAACTTTATAACTATAGAATATAAGCAACATTTCGATAACAGAAAACTTTATTCATATATCGCTAACCTTTTTTAAGCAGATGACATACATAATACTGACGCTAAAACTTTAGAATGTTGCATTCGTTCCAATCCATAGTCGTTGCTAGCTTAATCGTTCCCTTGGGTTTCAGAGCCGGCCTATTATTAATATAGACATGCTTCTTAACAGATCTCACCTTCAAATACCATATATCGATTTCCTCCGTGCTCCCCATCAATGCCTAAATACAACGTAAAAGAATGTATTTATATTTGACGACAAAATAATATCCTAAGTCACGACACCATATGAAAATAAAAAAACATCAGAAAACCATAAACATCATTTAGCTACTCCTTAACTGTGAAGTACAATTTTAATAAAAAAATGAATCGTTAAACCAATGAATCTTTTACACATAACATTCCAGGCCAATTGCCACCACAATGGTTGTTGAATAAATGCAACAATCAGAAACAATATAAACCAACATATTCGACCACACATCAAATTGAACTAAAGCTAAACAAATGAACAACAACAAAACATACCCTTAACCTTTAATATGACAAAAACACTTCAACCTAAATATATGAAACTGTGAAAGCACCAAACAACCACCGCAAAGCACCGTATGTATATTTGGACTGAGATATGCACAAAGATAGAGAAGAACGATCTAAATATTACACCAAAGAAGAATCTTTAGTAAATTTCTTTCAATCGGTGCATAGTTTGAAACGAAACAAGCCATAAAAAATTACCTCATACGCAATTAAAGGCCAATTCAAGTTAATTTACAGCTAATTTAGGTTTGAACTTGCAACGGTATCTTTAACTAGGCACAAATATTAAGATCGTCATAAAGTGGACTACAGTTTTGGCAAAGCCATTTTTACGACATCAAAATTACAACTCACTAGTTTACCGCAGAAAGAGCAAAAGACGGTTGCAAATTCTGCCATCTAGCTTTTCGCATAGCCAAAATCACAAGTAACCTAATGACCAAACCATCAAAGCCAAGCTAGCTCTGTTCAAAACAAATCTAAAAGGCACATTCATATAAGTTACCACCTACGGTTTAAAGAACAGCAAAATATAAACATCAAAAATTAAAATCACAAAAAGTATTCTAATCAAGTTAACAAGAAAATCAGAGCATCTAATTTTTTTTCCAAAATACTTAACGCTATCGGTAATTAGTCTCAAATATTATAATGATCATAAAAGCGGGCTATAGTTTTGGCAAAGGCAATTTTATGACATCAAAATACAGCTCATCTATCTATTGTGGAAAACCAAAACAACCAAGACAGCAAGGTTCAAACCGCACCCACCAAACACCGCAAACTTATAAAGCCACTCCATTCAATCAAACCAAACCAACAACACACAAACAATCCAAAAGACACATTCATATAAATCACCTTTTACATTCTAAGCAACCGCAATACAAACAAGAATCCAAACTATGAAACATATTGTAATCAAATTAACAACATAATCAAAGCTTGGCTGCACTTTTAGTCATCCTTTGCAATTGCAAACAATAACAGGCTGTTAAACCAATATAGCAACAAATCTCATAACCAATTTTTTAGAATACGTAACACCATCACTAATTAGGCTCATCTATTACAATACTCATAAAAGCATACTATAGTATCGAAAAAGGCATTTTTGCGACACCAAAATTACAACTTATCGATTTATCGCAGAAAACCATCACAGCCAACACAACACTGTTCAAACCGCACTAACCAAATACCGTAAAATTATAAAGCCACCCCGTTCAATCAAACAAAAACCAACACCACACGAACAATCCAAAAGACACATTCATATAAATCACAACCTACGTTTTAAACAATCGCAATACAAACAACAACAATCAAAACCATGAAACGTATTGCAATAAAATTAACAACAAAATCAAAGCATGCAAAAACCATATCTAAATTATATTTGACAAAAAAGGAAAAAGCACGACATGCAACCACTTTATTTTTAAATCCGCATCAATTCAACAAAAACACAACATCCATAAACTTTTTACTAACCATTAATGGCAGTCAAGAACCCTAACGTCTCATCGCAAACTTTTTAGTCACAACAACAACAACAAAGAAGATATACAAATAACAAAAAAATACCCTTAATCCGACAATCACGATCAATGACATCCAAATCGTGCCTTCAAGCTGCAAAAACTAAAACAAATCAGCTAAAAAAACCAAAACAACTTTCAAACACCACATTCAATACTCCATTTCTAAAATCTTAGACGTTTAAAGCATAAACAAACTTACATGAATAAACAACAACATAAAACATACCTTTTATCTGTGAACCACCATCAATGAAGAAGCCGCACCTAGATATCCAAAACCACGAAACAACGAAACCACCAAACAACCTCCCACTCATAACGACTGTGTGTATATTTTGGAGAAAGAAAGAAATACATAGAAGCTTAAAGAAGAGTGTTGAGTACACTTTCTTCAATTGGTGCGCGAAACGAGCCAACCAAAAAACTCACAACCCAAAATGACATGGTAATGACCCAACAAGTAACCCACTAAACCAAATGACATCACTTAATGCAAAACGACTTTATTAATGATAAAACGACGTCATTCATACGTCTAATATATAATAGGTTAATATGGTTAACTAGCGGACCTTCTATAGCTCCAAAGTATTAATGATATCATTAGTACCCCATATTTGATTACGTAGTTCATAACTTCAAATGGTATCCTAGTCCTAAAGGAAAATGATATCGATGTTGTCAGCATCGATAAATTATTGTCACAAAAGATTGTGTAATCAAAAAACATTTGTTGGCGGAAAAATTTAGTTACACGTATCAGCGTCGTCGCAACGCACGAGTACGGGAATATAAATTAAAAGTTGGCCGGTGACATAACTTGACCAAAATCAATATAGTCTAATGTTTTGTTTGATTTTTTGTAAGGTGGTCAACTTGTCAAATCTTATGAAAACGAAACACGTAGCTGTGAGTTGTACGTACCTGCTTCAAGTGTCGTACGACATGCACTTCATGCAAAATAATGAAAAACATACCGAGAATAACGGGTTCGATATGACTCACCATTGAAATATAGACCCTGATTCATACCAGATGAATTTCGGTTTTTTTGTTTCTTCGTCCTAAACAACTCAAACGTAAGATTATAAATTCCCATTACACGCCGCAGTAAACTTGACATATAGGATCATATCAACCCGTATGTAAGACTTGATCTTCCATTTTTTGTTTATCTTATGTTTTGCAATCTGCAAATGAATCGTATCATGCGGTTTTTTATTTCATATGCGGGCGACCGAGCAATAATTTATATCCTAAAAGTTCTATACAGAATATTTGTTTTTTATGCATTGTTGTATAGTTGTAATGCAAATGTTTCTAGGATTGCAAAGACATTTTTTAAGATATAAGGAATGTATATGCAATGTAGATGTGCTGGCCTTGTAGAATTATGTTTGATCGGGTTTCTGTTAGGAAATCGGATCCGAAAACGATAACAATAAAAAGTAACTTGCTAGAAAGAGTAATCGTAAAGGATTCACGTGGTTCACACGAATCTTGGCCTAATATTCCATATTGACCAAGGCCGAGATTCTAAACTTTTGTTATAGGGGTGCTGTGACTGCTGTCCCTTGATCCCCCTTCTAAGGACTTGGTTGCGAGACCCAGCCAGGCCCACAGGCGCCCTTTGACTGTGTTCCATGGTGGTAAATAGTTCATTCTGGCAACAATTGGTCTTCATTTCTCAATAACGTTCGTGGTATATCCCATGCCATGAGTCTCGTGTTTGATCACACATTCACGCCACGTGAAAATTGGCCTGTGTCCATTCTAGAATTTTTATTTTGGTACGTACGTACTATGTTATGGAACAGACTCTTTGATCTATGCACGGTAGTCGTGGTTTCTGTTTTAAATGAACTTTCCTCTTCAGGGCTGTGTCGTCCTTATAAATTAGTTAACGTGATTAATTTACCTTACAAAGTTTCTGTTAAACCAGATCTTTCTAGACATATAGCTAGCAACTGAGCTACTGAATAGTAGAACCTGTTATTTGGGTCAGTACTTTAAACTCAGACACTATGCAAACATATCGAACCTGAAGATATTGTCTTGTAAAGACAAAAGCTAATTAATTGAAGGGTAGGAATCCAACTACAGTTGCCTAAAAAGGTAGTCAGATGACTCAGATCTGTTTGATGCCATTTTTAGATCTAACAGTGCTTTTTAGAGCATACGAGGGTGTTTGGCTCTTCATAACAGCGATAAGCCAAGATGGCTCGACATTAGCAGCGGTGCATAGTTTGATCATATAGTGTAGTTCCGGGGACATCAAATTTGATATAGCTAACTCAATTTGTCTAGTTCCAGCTGACTGTACAGAGCATGTATAAGCCATTAAAAGATGCTTAACTATGAGGATACAGTTTTATTCTAGGAACGATATTATTTGTCTCTCCTGAAGCATATATGCTATATATGGAGCGTGGTATATGTTACGCATACTGAGTCGCATTTAGTGTTCCTTTACGGATAACATGGCTGGATGAGACACTTAAAGTATTTTGAACCAATGTATATCAACTGACCGGCCCTCACTAATTATTAGTATGGTATACAAGCACACTTAGTTTGACGAATACATGTTTCTGTCTTCTTTACCCATCTTGGATAAGTAACATACATTGCCGATCCTTCAAATAGCTAAATCAATGCTAAAAGCATCCTCATTTGACAAGAAAGCATTACTCTCTCAGATAGGAGTAATGTTTAATTTGACGCTGTTTCCGCAGGTGATGGGCACTGACACCGATGATGATGAAAAGGTAAACATATTCTAATCTTACGATTTATTATTTTAATTTGATTCCTAACTTATATGTGATGAATACTTAATCATTTTTAGCTTTTTGTATATTAATTATTACTGTACTAATGTTCTCGTGCTATATTGGCTAAGCGAGGATTAGGCAAACGCTGAAGGCTGAAGCCCTTTATTTAGATATGTAACATAATGATTAGTTTCTGATAACCATGTGTCAACATTAATCATTATGCCTTATATTGCTGCTACATATGTGCAGATGGACAGAGCTAGACAACTGGGAACAACTGTTGGAGTAGCTCCATCATTTAGAAGCGCTGAACGAGCCGAGAAACGTAGGGAGGTACCTTCCTAGTTCATCTTACGAAGTTTTAGCAACCCATGCGTTGTAAAGATCAACTAACTGATTACATATTATTCTTTTACTTGGTATTGTATCTAGTTCTACAAGAAGCTCGAGGAAAAGCAACAAGCTCAGGAGGCAGAGAAGATGGAAAATGAAATGAGGACCAAAGTAACGTTTCACTAGCACTTGTCTCCATTTACACATGATAGTTTCGACTCGTTAGCTCAAAATTGGGCTGATTTTATCTTTCACTTACACCAAAAAAAGATACCAAAAACTCAAAAAGGTGTTACAAAAAAGCACAAATACAGACGGTGCAGACCAACCCGGCCTGTTTTGACATTTTCAAAAACTACCCATATATCATGACCATTTACCATTTTTTATTTTAGTTTTAGCTATATCTTGTTAATTGGCATTGATGCTTTCAAAAACACAAAGCCGTTTTATCTTTTTTATCAAAATGGTATGGTAGGAGGAGGAAGAAGCCGCTATAAAAGAGCTTAGAAAGAACCTCTATGTTAAAGCACACCCTGTTCCAAGTTTCTACAAAGAAGGACCTCCACCCAAGTTTGAACCTAAAAAGGTACTGCCTGTTCTCTATTTTTGTTATTCCGCAGAAAACTAAATAGTAACGACACCATGACTGATATATAATTATATATATAAACAATCCAAAATAGTACTATTTGTAAAGGGTTATAGATAGTAAGATGCTTTATGGCAGTTCTAATTTTAGGCAATGCAGAATGTCAGCATTTTATAATTTCGCCCGTTTTAAGTAATGTATGTTTGTCATTTTACCAAAAAAAGCAATATACTTTGGATTTCATCATTTTATGATGAAATCAAGGTATATTGCCTAAGATGATAGAAGACGGTGCATCGCATTATACGTTGTTATTGTATATGTACTTAACGAGTTTGTATATGCAAAACATATATATATACTTGTAATTCATCTTTCGTGTAGAAGCATAGTTTGTTTCTAGGATTTGAAAGTAGTAGAACGTTTACATGCTGACAATCCAATACGATAACAATAGGTTCAAATGTAACGCCTACAGTTAAAACTTGGCTCACATCAATTAACATCATTGGGTGACAGATACCTTTGACTCGTGCAAAATCACCGAAGCTAACGCGTGGAAGGAGCTGCAGTGGTGCACACGGTTCACCTGCGGAAGACAAGTGCTCGCCTTCACGGCGTGCAAGGCGCAGTATTACTCCAAATTCTGTAAGCAACAAGTAATAGCCCTAAACCGGCCAACCAAACCTCATGTAAAACATTATCGTGTAACTCTACTGAGGAGATCTGAGAAATCTATACTGTTGGGAAGGCCATAGGTACTTCTATTAACCCTTGGCCATTTGCTTGAGTAGGAATTCGTATTAGCCATTTGTTATAGACAAAGGGGTGTTTGGGACAGTATGATGCAGTAAATGTAAATGGGTAAAGATGATAAAAACAAGATAAACTTTTATTACTTTGAATTATTTTACATAATACAGATTACAATCTATTTATACTAATTGAAAAGGTGTAATGAACCATTGTGATGGTTCACCAAAAGTCATACCTTTTCCTACATAACTGTATTTAACTGAAAAACCTATATTAACTGTCATATGGGTCGAATTTTATACATATGACCCATACTTAGAATCCTGCAGACCCATTATTTACTTGTACATAGGTCTGCATATTAAAATAAACATATACTAAAGTATTAATTACAAAGACTAATAATATAGGAAGGTTTATGATCTTGTTTTCCAACATATACTTATTGTACAACATTTTCGTTATAGGTTTACATATCTTTTTCTGCTATATTTTTGCATACAGTTTTTTTGGACGTTGTAATGATATTTACCATAGCCACGATAGAAATACATTCATATACAATGTACGCAATAAGGAAATCAACAAAACATATGCATTACATGGATCTAACACCTTATTAGACCAGAATCCATAACTTTATTACAAAAGAGTGATGGATCTGGTTTAAAAACTGGAATATGTGATAGTATATAGAGAAAAAGGATGCAAGGACCACTGCACGCATGATACTTGCACTTATTTTTCGACATAAGTCCATGGGACCATGAGGCTCAAATAGGTTAGCAAATGCTCCGTTTTTTCTCATCTTATTCATACCCATGTCTTTGCACAGTTGATCATTATACCAAATTTCTAAACCACCAACTGATGATCGATAATGGTTTTCACCAGTTGATTCTTTCATGTATTCATCCCATCTTGCGATATTCCTTTTGCATTTCGTCAACACTTGGTAACTTAAACGCACCTTTGAGTAATGCTGCCACCCATTTAGCCCTCATTTCTGATATGTAAATATTTGAAAGACTTTCTGAAAATCCAATTATCGCTAACTGTGGTATCCGTGGATGAATACACTCCCTGATAACATTATTAATCAAATACAGTAGTATATAAAGCCTCAATTTTAATTCTTGTACATATATCAGTAAATGAAAATATGACAAACCTGTAAAGAGGGATTCGTGGTGAACCCGCAATGAATTGGCCAAATGTTGATGATTGGAAAATATGTTTAAGCTTTTCTTCACCTTTAAATCCAGTCGCAAAAATAACTACATCAGCTTCTATTTGTGCATTTTCCTCATCGAGCAAAATCCCTTGGTCGTAAAAGCTATAACTTTGAGATTTTTTTAACTTGATGCTTCCTTTCTTGAGTTCATTAAAGAAATTGTCAGAATCAGGGATATATGCGAGCAAGCATGAGCGGGCGTCTTTTGAGAAGCTATGCTGTGGAATCATGTTAAACTTCGCTAGAGGATGCTTCTTTTTCATGTAGGTTTCAATAAATCTCGAAACTCCCCAACGCTGTTACATTAGATGATCAAACATAGACAAATATTACACATGTTTATTGTATTAGAAAGAGTTTTCGTCAATAAAAGTCTTAAAGCTTTCTTCTTCCTAAATAGTAACAGATACGGAGTAACATTTCAATGCTTTACAAAAAATGTGATTAACAGTTAAAACTTTGTTCTGTCAGTGGTTTAAGGCTGAAACTTGATTGCTGATTAACAGTTACGTCCCTTTTTATTCAGAATCGGAAACACTAATTAAATCACATTTTCAAACTTGAAGGACCAAATCAACCTTAAGTTTTGTAACTACTTAACCACTTTTTTTTTTTGCTGAACTTAACTACGTAAGTATACTTTTGGTGATTGAGGGACTTACCAGAGGTGAAAGTAAAGTAGCAAGGAGACTTAGCAAAAAACCTTCACCTGGTTTATGAACCAAAAGCTCCGAGAAGCGATTGCAGTAGAAGAAGCTGAAGTACGGGATTCCCGACAGAGCCCAGTTACATACCTTCCAATGATCACGCCTGTATACTATCATCGTTGGATGCTCCAACCCTGAAACTTGACGTTCGGAAATGAAAATTAAGGAAGATGACGCCAGACAATGTTAATATGTGACAGTGACTAGACAGTCAACTAACCGTTTACTGATGAACACTCCCTTGCAATGTCAAGTCCTGATTTCCCAAACCCGACAACAACGACCTTCTTCCCTTTCACAAGTTCTGCAGCTTTGTCATGATCCATGCTTGAGTATTTCATAGAGTGTATCGCATGGCCTTGGAAAACTTCAGGTCCTTTTCCTTTAGGGAATTCGGGTATGTTTGGAACATCTTTAAATCTTCCTAAACATAGTATTACAAAATCCACCGTGTATACCTGGTGATTCGACAAGAATTAATATATAATATTCTTGTTAGTATAATAAGAAAATGAGCTCTTTGGTCATAACTCGTAAGCTAAAGCTTATTTTTCTAACAATATATGCTCGTATACAAATAAGCTTCGATCAATTATATAAAGAAATACAAATGACCTCACAAATTGTAATGTACTTCAACTAGCTTTTATGTTAATTAAGCTCCAAATTTTGGCCCCTACTCTAGTCGGGCTAATTTTGCCGATCACAGCCAGATTCTCAATCATGTAATAAAAAGTCCAAAAACTATATATACCTGAGTGGTTGCGGTTTGAATGTCTTCAACAATGACATTCCACTTGCCAACGGGTGGAAATGTTTCGCCAATGCCATTCCAAAGTGACCATTTCTTCGATGCTAATCCTCCCCATAACTCTAGAATTTAATTTGATATGTGGCATGAGATTATAGTGTCTGGCATAGGAGTGCAAGTAGTCCATCATTTGTTGTTGAGTAGGGAAGTGATTGGTGACAGAATCTGGCCATGGGAAGTCCAAAAAATGATAGAAAGCTTTGGCTGCTTGAAGCCTCGTGGTTTTCATGGTTTTAGACCATGCTCCACCAATGTCAGATTCGAAGTCGAATACTGTTAAAATAACATGATATTATTAATAGTGAATCCAACCAACCTCCCTTGATTCACTTACAAACACCAATTCAGATTACAAACCAAAAAACAGAAAAACTAGTTGATCACAAACACTTGATCAACTAGAGAATACCAATACAATGTCAGATTAAATAGAATGATCAATCTTGATATGATAACAGAGAGAGTGTGTGTGATAACACACTCGAATGTGATTGATGGCTTGAACCCTAGCTGCACTCTTCCAATATATAGGCTCGAGGAAGGTTAGCAACTTGGCAGCTTTGGTCCCTGAAATAACAACAACAATACAAACAAAGACAGACACAAAGTAATAGAGATAGAGAGAATGGGACAATGACAAAGTCAGTCCCTGTACATGAGCCTGCAACAGGATACATTTCAACACCCCCTCTCAGGCTCATGCCTTAAACATGTCAACAAGGTTGAGATTTTTACAAAACTCATTATGTTGGGCAATCCCAACACCCTTTGTGAAAACATCAGCAACATTATTTGCTGAAGCAACTTTCACAACCTTAACAACACCATCAGAAACTTTTTCTCTTACCAGATGTAAGTCAATCTCAAAATGTTTTGTCTTTTCATGAAAGACAGGGTTTCCAGCAATAGAGATAGCAGAAGTACTATCACAAAATAAGTGAGCAGGAAGCAAGCCCTCTACTCCCAAGTCCTTTAGGATTTTGACAATCCAGATGAGTTCACAAGTAGTAGATGCAAGACATCTATACTCAGACTCAGCAGAGGACCTTGAGATAGTTGCTTGTTTTTTACTTTTCCAAGAAACCAAGTTATTGCAAAGAAACACACAGAATCCAGAAACAGACTTTCTAGTTTCAGGGCATTTAGCCCAATCAGCATCAGAGAAAGCATGAAGACTAAAGCTAGAGTCCATGCAGAACTGAATGCCAGTACCAGGAGCTCCTTTAAGATATCTAAGGACTCTCATGGCAGCAGTGAAATGAGACTTAAGGGGAGCATGCATATGCTGACTGAGACAATGAACAGAATACTGAATATCAGGTCTAGTAATAGACAAGTAAATAAGCTTACCAACAATCTTTTGATATTCAGTAATGTTAGTCAGAAGCTTATCATGTTCAGATTCTTCAAAAGCTAACACAACATTTTGCTGCAAAGGAGTAGCAGCAGGTTTACAGGCCAATAACCCATATTCACTTAACAAATCCAGACAGTATTTTCTTTGAGAGAGGCACAATCCTTTTTCATTGTCTAAAACTTCAATTCCCAAAAAATACTTCAGAATACCCAGATCCTTAATCATGAACTTAGATTCCAAAAATTGTTTGAATCTATTTATCTCATTCTGATTGTTTCCAGTTAGAACAATGTCATCAACATACACCAGAATAGCAGTAAAAATGCCATTTTTAGATTTAACATACAAAGAGTAGTCATTTTTACTCTGAACAAAACCATTTTCAATAAGAGCATTAGTGAGTTTTTCGTTCCACTGTCTAGGAGCCTGTTTAAGACCATACAGAGATTTAACCAACTTACAAACTCTTGTTTCATGTTTGTCATAATATCCAGGAGGAAGTTGCATATACACATCTTCTTTCAAGTCCCCATATAGAAAGGCATTGTTAACATCAAGTTGAAACAAGGGCCAACCATTCTGGACAGATAAAGCAATCAGGCACCTAACAGTAACCATTTTAACAACAGGACTAAATGTTTCTTCATAGTCTATACCTTCTCTTTGATTACAACCTTTGGCAACAAGCCTAGCCTTATACCTATCAACCTCACCAGAAGATTTATATTTAATCTTCCAAATCCACATACAAGGAATAGCTTTTCTTCCTGGGGGAAGATCAGCTAATTCATAAGTGTTGTTTCTAAATAAGGCTTCCATTTCAAGATTCATAGCTTCAACCCACTTAGGGTTTTGATAAGCTTCTTGAAATGATTTAGGTTCAGAGAGTTTATTAAGACTAGTGGAGAAACAGAGATTAGACTTAGACAGATTAGCATAGCAGACATATTTCTCAAGGCCATATCTAACACTGCTATTAACAACAAAGTCATTAAACCTAACAGGCATCGTTTTCTGTCTAGTGGATCTCCTTAACTCAGGAGATGATGTTCCCAACACATTACTTAACCCTTCACCATTTTGATTTTGTGAAGTATTACCCTCAGAGGTGACATTTTCTCCTATTTGGGTTGCATCACTAGCAACTTCATCCTCAGCTGTGTTAATACAGCCATCAGAAGCTACCCTAGTGTTGCCCTCACCATTAGAAGTGTCCCCCTCTTCATCATAGGGACTTTTAGGTCTTTGGATATCAAAAAAACTTAGACTCTGTAACTCTGACTTACTCACACCAAAAGCATTTTTACTACCACTATTCAAACTGTTTTTTGTCTTCATTTTAAAGGGAAACACAGTTTCATAAAATTTTACATCTCTAGAATAAAAAACATTTTTGTTTTCCAGACTGTAAAGTTTATAAGCCTTTTTGTAGTAGAAAAACCAATTAACACACACTTTTCAGACCTAGCACAAAATTTATCATTTGAATTTAAGACAGTAGAATAACACAGACATCCAAAAGACCTAATATGAGAGAGGCTAGGGTTTTTTCCATAGACTATGAAGTAAGGGGAAACACCAGACAAGACAGAGGATGGTAACCTGTTAATCAAATACACAGCAGTTAAAACACATTCAGGCCACATATATAAGGGAATCCCCCCCTGAAACATAAGACTCCTAGCAACATTCAAAAGGTGTCTATGTTTCCTTTCAGCAATCCCATTTTGCTGAGGGGTATAAGCACAAGAGGTTTGATGGATAATTCCCAAATTACTAAACAAAGATGTCAGATGGTTGTTAACAAATTCAGTCCCATTGTCAGACCTAACAACTTTAACCTTTTTACTGAATTGAGTAAGAATAAGTTTTAAAAAACTTTCTATGTAGTCTCCTACTTCAGTTTTAGATTTGAGCATATAAACCCACACAGCTCTGCTAAAGTCATCCACAAGGGTAAGAAAAAATTTATATCCATCCTTACTAGTCACCCTATAAGGACCCCAAACATCACAATGAATGATGTCACCAACACTAGTGGTTTTATGATCACTTAGGGGAAATGGTTCTCTAACTTGTTTAGCTTTGTGACAAATGTCACAAGGGGACAGGTGATTAGTCTTAGAAAAACCAAGGTGTTTACCCAAAATGGTCATGACAGGGTCAGCAGGATGGCCCAATCTACAATGCCATAATTCACAAGAAGCATGGCAGACAAAAACAGAATTGCAATTAACATCAACATTCTTACCAATCTTATCATCAAACAAGTAAAGGCCACCAAGCTCACTACCAGTCCCCACAATCTTTTCCAGATTCAAATCCTGAATATAACATTTACTTTCATCAAAACCAACAAACAGCTTACTATCTTTAACCATTTTATTCACAGAAAGCAGACTAACATTATATTCAGGGACAACAAGAACATCAAATAAGACAATACCACCAGACAATCTAAGACTTCCAACACTAGAAATTTTAGCAACAGTGCCATTAGGATGACCAACAGTAAGATTAAGACAAGATATATCAATCACATCAAACATATTACACGTAGAAACAGTCATATGCTGATTAGCACCAGAATCAATAATCCAGCCCAAAGTGATGTTAAACATATCACAATTAGACTTAGCACAAAAAAACTTGTCAATATGCATATCAAAAAACACATTGTTGTTGTAGAAAGAAGGTTTTATACCTGACATATTAGCAGCAGGACTGGGTTTGTCATTGATGAGACTAAGAAGTTTCATCATTTGATCACTGGTAAAAGAACCAGAAGTACTGGGAGCATTAGAACCAGAAGTACTGGGAGCATACTCCCTTACTTCAGAATTAGCATTGAACCTTCTGTTATAAGAGCTGCTAGGTTGTCTATTTAGAATAGGATTCCTTTTATAACCAGGAGGATAACCAACAAGTTCATAACACTTCTCAATAGTATGACCAATCATATTACAGTGCTTACACAAAAGATTAGGATTAGGTCCTCTATTAACAAGATTAGTGTTATTAGGCCTTCTGTTAGAGTTGTTGAAGTTATTATTGTTGGTTCTAGCAATAAACGCAGCAGGTTGAGCCTTGTTAGAAGCAGTGTTACTAGGATGAAGACCCCTATGGGATTCTTCCCTAGACACAACATAAAAAGCATCCTTTACATTAGGTAAAGGATCTTTTGCAAGAATAGTGCTTCTAATAGGCTGATAGACATCATTTAACCCCATTAAAAACTGCATAAGTCTAATAAGTTGATTATGTTTAGCACTAGCAGTTTTATTTTCACAACAACAAGCAGGTCTATTTTCACAAACACAAGCAGGCAGAATGGTCAAAATATCAAACTCTCTCCACAAAGAATTTAACTTATGATAATAATCAGGAACAGACAGATCATCTTGTTTCAAATTATTGATTCTTTGCATGAGATTAAACACAACAGATCCATCCATTTTATCATAAGTTTCTTTCAATTCAGTCCAGACATCAGAGGCAATCTCAGAATAAATTTGACCAATATATAATTCTTGAGACAGAGAACCAAGAATCCAACCAAGAACAATAGCATTACATCTTTCCCATTGTTGAGACATAACAGTACTGACAATAGGTTTAATACACGTTCCATCTATAAAACCCATTTTGTTCTTGCCTTTTAAAGCAATTTTAACAGCAGTAGCCCACATTTTATAATTTTCAGCCCCAACAAGTTTAACATTAACAAGACTAATGCTAGAATTATCATTATTTTGCAAATACAAAGGATTACCAGCATCAAGATTACTAATCAACTCAATATTAGAACCTGAATCATCTCCTACAGCCATGATAAAGCAAGAGAGCACAAACCAGACAAACAAGAACTAGCAGGCAAAACAATATAAACACAAAAAGAGAGAAATAAAGAAAGTTCGAAACCAAGAATCACCAATGCAATGCTAGTAGATTGGGGCTGGCCAGAGCAGGTATCCACACCAGTCAAGCTGGAGGGTCAAGGTGTTAACCGAACCCGTTTGCACCCACTTAGCAAGGATTAATGAATAACTTGAATAACGAACAACTTACAGAGCAATATTGCAGCGGAAAGACCAAATCGAACCTCTATACACTTGATTCACTTAGTCAAGTATATAGAGGAACACGGAAACAAGAACCCCCAAAAATCAAAATTAGGGTTTCAAAACCCTAATTCAATTATTTTTCCAATCCGGCACAGAAACAAACGATCCAAACCCAAGGAACCACGATTCACCACCTGAGGATCTCCACAAACCAAGATTCAAAGAAACCCCCAAATCGAGCAAACCCTAATTCACCAATTCACCAGGACAGGATCAGCCGGGCTCTGATACCATGTTAAAATAACATGATATTATTAATAGTGAATCCAACCAACCTCCCCTTGATTCACTTACAAACACCAATTCAGATTACAAACCAAAAAACAGAAAAAAACTAGTTGATCACAAACACTTGATCAACTAGAGAATACCAATACAATGTCAGATTAAATAGAATGATCAATCTTGATATGATAACAGAGAGAGTGTGTGTGATAACACACTCGAATGTGATTGATGGCTTGAACCCTAGCTGCACTCTTCCAATATATAGGCTCGAGGAAGGTTAGCAACTTGGCAGCTTTGGTCCCTGAAATAACAACAACAATACAAACAAAGACAGACACAAAGTAATAGAGATAGAGAGAATGGGACAATGACAAGTCAGTCCCTGTACATGAGCCTGCAACAGGATACATTTCAACACCAGAGTTCAGATTGCATGTTCTCTTTACAGTTTGAGCCTTTGAGGTATTTGACTACTACTGTGATGCATACTCCAACTAGTC
>BQNB010107693.1:0-23115 GCA_026074375.1 Tanacetum coccineum | reverse complement strand
ACCTCTCTAGTTTCTCTCTAATAAATCTTCCAACTTTTTTTTCTATCTTTCTAGCTTTTTGCTTATTGGTATAGCTTATTGTTATGAAATGGGTTAAAGTTTTGGGATAACACCTCATATTTTAATAACGCTTTTTCCATCTGAGAGTTACAAAAGTGTGTCCCCCTATCACTGATTAAGGCTTTAGGAACTCCAAATCTGACAAACAATCCTTTTAAAGTTTAACCACTACACGAGCATCATTTGTGGGGAGTGCTTGTGCTTCAACCCATTTAGATACGTAATCAACTACTACTAAAGTGTATTTATTACCCTTGGAGTCCGGGAAAGGTCCCATAAAGTCTAGTCCCCAAACATCAAATAATTCACATACCTGAATATTATTTTGAGGCATCTCATTACGTGATGATATGTTACCCGATTTTTGACATGCATCACACTTCATCACATAATCTTTAGCATCCTTAAAGATACTAGGCCAATAGAATCCTGCCTCGTAAACTTTCCTTCCTATAATTGATGCACTGTGATGTCCCCTAGTAGGACCGGCATGGCAGTGTGCCAAGATTTCAAGAATTTTGTTTCCAGCCACGCATCTTCTCATTACATTGTCTGGACATAGTCTAAATGCGAATAGTTCATCCCAAAAATAGTTCTTTACTTGTGAGAAGAACTGTTGTTTCCTTTCCGGTGTCTATTTTGGAGGTACAACTTTTCTGACAATGTAGTTTATATAATCCGCATACCATGACTCTTCTTCATTAAGCTTGGACTTCAATATCATCAAATGTTCATCGAGAAATTTATTAGCAATTTCATCCTCGGCTAATTCTCCTATATCTGGGTTCTCGAGCCTCGATAAGTAATCGGCAGCCAAGTTCTCTGCTCCTTTTTTATCTTTTATTTTGATATTGAATCCTTATAGAAGTAGAACCCATCTGATCAGCCTTGGTTTGGCACCCTGTTTACTGGACAAATACTTCAAAGCAAAATAATCAGTGTAGACTATAGTTTTTGATAAAATAAGATAGGGGCAAAATTTATCAAAAGAGAAAACAACTGCAAGAAGTTCTTTTTAGTAGTGGTATAATGTGCTTGGGCATTGTTCAAGGTTTTGCTAGCATAATAGATGGGTTTGAATTTCCCGTCTATTCTTTGTCCTAAGACTGCCCCTACTGCAAAATCACTAGCATCGCACATTAATTCAAAAGGTTCGTTCCAATCGGGAGATATTATAATAGGCGCGGTGGTCAATTTTCTTTTAACTTATTAAATGCTTTCTTACAATCTTCAAAAAAAATCAAACTTTGCGTCCTTCATTAAAAGCTGGGTCATTGGTTTAGAAATCATAGAAAAGTGTTTTATGAACCTACGATAAAACCCAGCGTGCCCCAAAAAACTTCTAACACCTTTTACATTTGAAGGGTAAGGCAATTTGGCAATTACATCAATTTTAGCTTTATCAACCGCAATTCCCTTCCCAGATATTTTATGTCCTAAAACTATACCTTCTTTTACCATAAAATGACATTTTTCCCAATTTAGCACAAGGTTGGTTTCTTCACATCTACCGAGCATTTTATCAAGGTTATTTAGACACTAGTCAAAAGAATTACCGAATACCGAGAAATCGTCCATGAAAACTTCCATAAAATCTTCCACCATGTCATGGAATATTGCCGTCATGCATCTTTGAAAGGTTGCTAGAGCGTTGCATAATCCAAATGGCATCCTTCTATAGGTAAAAGTTCCATAAGGACAAGTAAAAGTGGTCTTCTCTTGATCTTCCGATGCAATAGGAATTTGAAAGAACCCTGAAAAACCGTCAAGAAAACAATAATACTCATTTCCTGATAATCGTTCTAACATTTGATCAATAAAAGGGAGAGGAAAGTGATCCTTTCGTGTTGCATCATTTAGTTTACAATAGTCAATGCACACGAGCCATCCTGTAACTGTGTGAGACGGTATTAATTCGTTGTTGTCGTTTAAGACCACGGTTATCCCGCCTTTCTTTGGGACGACATGAATAGGGCTCACCCATGGACTATCCGAGATCAGGTAAATTAATCCTTAATCAAGTAGCTTAACGATTTCGTTTTTAACTACGTCTTGGACTTTCGGATTTAAACGTCGCTGAGGTTGAATAACAAGTTTAAAGCTTTCCTCCATTAAGATCTTGTGTGTGTAAAATGACAGACTTATCCCTTTTATGCTTGACATCTTCCAAGCTATTGCTCCTTTGCATTTTTCTAATACCTGCAAGAGTGAGATTTTCTCCTTTTTTGTTAGTTTAGATGAGATAATTACTGGACAAGATTCATCTCCCTTCAGGTATGCGTATTCCAAGTGGGAGGGAAGGTCTTTCAGCACTGGCCTTTGTTCATCGATTTTGTTAGCGCTGGCGGAATAGAGGTCTTCATTTTGTGCTCACTCAGTCCTCTCTGTTCCTCGTGAATACGACATATTTACTTCTTCGATACGCTGTATAGGTGTCCAGGATTCGACAATGTCATTAGCCTTACCATAGTTTTCTAAATCGGATAGATCGATGCTCTCCTCAGGTTATTGACCAGAAACAAGTCTAATTGGTCATCTTCTAATAACTCGTGGGTTTTCGAATGTATAATGGTATCTAATAAATTGACCCCATAGCATTCATCGTCCTCGGTAGGAGGTATTTTTGTCGATTGATCTACATCGAAGATTACCTCTTCGTTTCCCACCCTTACACTCTGTTCTCAAGTTTAATTTTGAAGGGAAAAGAAAGGAAAAGAAAGGAAACTTAAGCAAATTTGTGTTCTTGAGTTTTTTTAAGGAAGGAAAAGAAGGAAAATGAAAGGAAATTGTTGGCTAAAACTTTCCTCCCAAAAATGGAAGGAAATGGAAGGAAAGTAATATTTTGCATGTCAAAGACATAATTGTCCTTGCTTTTTTAACTTGAAACCTCTCAAACATGGGCATAATTGTAATTGAATCAACTTTTTTTCTTTCTTTTCCTTCAACTCAAGAACACAAATATTTTTATTAACCACTTAAAATTTTCTTTCCTTTACATTTCTTTTCTTTTCTTTTACTTTCGTTTCTTGTGGTTTAAAACTCGAGAACGTAGTGTTAGTGTTATCTTTTTGTTAAATACATCTATCATTGCCCGGGCGGTTGCTAGAAACGGTCTTCCTAAGATTATCGGAATCTTAGAGTCTTCCCACATATCTAAGATAACAAAATTGATAGGGAGGATGAATTTATCAATCTTGATAAGTACGTTTTCTTCTATCTCGTGGATACTGAATGGATCTATCTGCTAGTTCTAAGCTTATTCTCGTAGGTTTGGGTTCCCCAAGGCCTAACTTCTCATACATCGTGTATGGCATTAAGCTTATACTAGCTCCTAAGTCTGCTAAAGCATTATTGATGTATAAATGGCCAATATCACAAAGAATAGTGAAACTTACAGGGTCTTTTTCCTTGGATGGGAGTTTGTTTAGCAATACTGCTGAGCATGTCTCGTTCATTGTTACTGTGCAAACTTCCTCTAACGTGGTTTTGTTTGATAGTAGACCTTTTAGAAATTTGGCGTACTTTGGCATTTAGGAAAGGGCTTTGGTAAATGGAATGTTTATGTGAAGTTGTTTAAGGTTTTCTAGGAACTTCCGTTGTTGGGCTTCTTCCTTTTCTTTCTTTAACCTGTGGGGAAAAGGAATTGGTTGTGTTGATGGTTGGATAGTTTGTTTTTTTGTATCTTAAGGTTTGGTTTCCACAAGGACTTCATTTGGTTCTACGGGTTTATCATGATGAAGTATTGGAGGTTCTTTGTTTACATTGTTTGCATCGCGACTGATTTCAGTTGTTGTCTTTCCTCCTCTGGTAGTCACACCTTTTACTTCATAATTTGATGATTGGGCATTGTTAATTGCTTTTGACAACCCGTATACCTCCTCAATTCAAAGCTCTGCATCAGCGAATGTGTGCTTTTCTCTCATCAGTAGCGGGTAAGTTGCGTTGTTGTTTGAAATTCTCTAATGAATTGCCCACCCATTTCCTTGTAGCAATCGTCTCCTTCGTCGTTAAACTTGTATACAATTTCATCCTTTGTTAGTTTCCTTGGGAGTAGAGGTAGCCAACGGGTATGGGTTGGGTTTGCTGGGTCATGGGACAAAATGGGTTATGGGTCCAATGGGTTCAAACAAGTCCTTTTTAAAAATGGGTCATAACGGTCATTGTGGTCAAACGGTTTGGTGGTCGACCTACTAAATTATGGTATTTCATACAATTTTTTTTTGTTTTTTTTTTCTGAACGCTTATAACGGTTTCGTCGGCTTTTATTTACACACACATTCGTTTTTTTTTTTTTTTTATGTTTTCGTTCGGTCTTATTAATAACGTTTTCGGCCCTTTTTTTACTTTTCCATACGTTTTTACGTTTTCGTCAATTTCTTTACTTTTCGACAAAATCTTCTTACGTTTTTCGTCCGATTTCTCTTACATCTCGTCCGGTTTTTTTACCTTTTTTTACGTTTTCGATCAGTTTTAACGTTAGAGAGAGAGCAACAAGTTTTTGATTCGATTTTTACGTTTTTCGTCCACCGTTTTTACGTTTTCATACGGTTTTAGTTTTTTCGACCTGTTTTTTTTACGTTCATACGTTTTTAGAGTTTTCGACCAGTTTTTTTAAACGATTTGTCCGTATTATTATTAAGTTTTCGTCGTTGTTTTTTTTCGTTATCCCACGTTTGTGTGTTTTTGATTTATATTTTTTTTTTTTTTTTTTTTTTTTTTTTTTTTTTTTTTTTTTATTTTTTTTATTTTTTTTTTTTTTTTGTGTTTACTTTCCCCGGGGTTGGTTGGTCGTCCTTATTTTACGCTTTCCGACCGTTTTTATGTTTGTGTCCGATTCTTAAGTTTTCCGCATTTTTTTACTTTGCATACGTTTTTTACGTTTCTCCGTCCGTTTGTGTATAAGTTCGTCCGTTTCTTACGTTAGGTCCGGTTTTTTATGTCTGAGGTCCCAATTTCTTATACGTTTTCGTCCTTTTTTAGTTTTTGTCCGTTTCTTAACGTTTCGCCCGATTTCTTACGCTTCGTCTGTTTTATTAAAAACGTTTGCATCTCGTTTTTATACGTTTTGGACCGTTTTCTTACTTTAACTATTTAACTTCCGTTTTGTTACGTTTTCGTTCCGTTTTCCTTATTTTTATCGTCCAGTTTTTACGTTTTCTTTGATTTCTTAACTTTGCGTTCGATTTCTTACGTTTTCGTCCATATTTTACGGTTACGTCCGATTCTTACATTTTCGTTCGATTCTTAAGTAATTCGCAGTTTTTTTTACATTTGCATACGTTTTCGACAATTTTCTTACATTTGCGTCCGTTTTGTTACGTTTTCGTCCGATTCTTTACGTTATTTCTTACGTTTTCGTCCATTTTCTTACGCTTTCGTCCGTTTTTATACGTTTTCCTCAGCTTTTTTATGTTTTTGTCATTATTTTACGTTTTTGTCTGTTTTTTTACGTTTGCATACGTTTTTGTCGGTACATTTTTTACGTTTTTGTTCAATTTCTTACTTTTTCGTTCGATTTCTTACGTTTTCGTCTGTTTTTTTTCGTTTGCATACTTTTTTTACGTTTTCGACCATTTTCTTACGTTTTCCTCTGTTTTGTTACGTTTTCGTCTGTTTTCTTACGTTTTCGTTTATTTTTACGTTTTTGTCCGATTTCTTACGTTTTCGTTTGTTTTCTTACGTTTTCGTCTGTTTTTTACATGTACGTCTGTTTTTGTTCGTTTTCGTACGTTCTCGTTTGTTTTCTTACGTTTCCATCCATTTTCGTCTTTTTTTCTTTCTTTTTTGTCTTTTTCTAAAAACAAATAAAGACGAATAAAACATAAGAAATTTGACGAAAACGTAAAAAACGTAATAAATCAGACGAAAACTTAAGTAATCGGACGAAAACGTAAGAAATCGGACCAAAACGTGAGAAATCGGACGAAAACTTAAAAAAAGAGACAAAAACGTATGAAATCTGACAAAAACGTAAAAAAACAGGCGAAAACATAAGAAATCGGACGAAAACGTAACAAATCTGACGAAAACGTATGAAATCAGACAAACAAAAAAAGAGACAAAAATTAAAAAAACGGAGACGAAAACGTAAAAAATGGACGAAAACGTAAAAAATGGACGAAAACGTAAAAAACGGACGAAAACGTAAGAAATCTAACAAAAACGTAATAAATCTGACAAAAACGTAAAAAATGGGCGAAAATGTAAGAAATCGAACGAAAACGTAACAAATCGGACGAAAACGTAACTAATCGGACGAAAACGTAACAAATCGGACGAAAACGTAAGAAATCTGACTAAAACGTAAAAAAACGGGCGAAAAAGTAAGAAATCGGGCGAAAACGTAAGAAATCAGACGAAAACGTAAAAAAAAGACGAAAACGTAAGAAATCGGACGAAAACGTAAGAAATCGGACGAAAACGTAAAAAAACAGACGAAAACGTAAGAAATCGGACGAAAACGTAAACAAACAGACGAAAACGTAAGTAATCGGACGAAAACGTAAAAAAAGGGGCGAAAACGTAAGAAATATGACGAAAACGTAAAAAAACGGACGAAAACGTAAGAAATTTGACGAAAACGTAAAAAACAGATGAAAACGTCCAAAAACCGTATAAACGTAAAAAAAAGTTATGATTAGAGTATATCACTTTTTAAGAAGTTATAACTAATTAGGTTAAAGTTTAACTAGGTCGACCCATTTGACCCATTCCTATGACCCATTGGACCCATTCATTTAATTTAAAAGTATGTTTAAAAGCCCATTGGACCCAAACTTCATTTAACTTAAAGACCCAAATGATCCAAATATTTAAAAAAATTACCCAATTAAACCCATTCTTTTATATTTGGGTCAAGATTGTCACCTCTACTTGGTGGGTAGGAGAACTGGAAAGGGTGAAATCCAAATGATGTTCCTGATATAAAAGACATGATTCAAAGTAAAGTTGTTCTAGGAAATTTTGCAAGGATAATGACTTCTGCTGTCAATACGCCGTATAGGTTTTGCCAAGTACGTCGTATACACAGTGAAGTCTAAATACGTTGTTTCTAATTAAGGTTAGATACGCCGTATTCAACTAGTGAATACGCCATATTAACATAACAGAATAATGCTTTAAACACACAATTAAATCACCCAATTAATTACAAACTGATTTAATTTACACTAATTAGATTAATTCAAACTAATGGTTAGAAATACTAATAAAATTAAAGGTTAAATTTTTTCACTCCCCGGCAACGGCGTCAAAAACTTGATGTGCTGTCGTATAGGGTCAATTTATTAATTACCAAGTTCTACATTTATATTTAGCCGACTTATCCTAAAACAACACTTTAACGGGCAGTGTACCCGATCGGGTAGAGTTTCGAGGTACGTAGGGTGTCGAACACTAAGAGCGAGGTCATTAACCTTATAATCTATCAGTATTTTAATTACTTCTATTTAAGTTAATTCTAATTACTGGTTAAACCTGTGCTATATACGCATCTAACGGATATGGGGGTTTTTCAGCCCGAGAGACTGGCACAGGTTTTTTGGTGACAATAATCAATTCTAAACATAATAAACATGCAAGAAAACAATTAGAAGATAAAAGAGCGGTGCAAGCCAAATAATAGAAAACTGTATTAGCCATATTAAATCTGATTAAATGTTAGTTTGTTTATTTAGTGCAATGATTTCTTATCTCGAAGCGGCATATCATTCTTAAGAATTAGGCGGGACATCATCCTAAGACCTATACACGTTGAATCCTGTTACAATTAACGCATCCGCATAAAGCATCCTTTTAGTTTAATTATAATATGTCTAGGGATTATAGCAATGATGATCTTGATAAACCCTAACCCATCAGGACTTTACTCACTTACTGTTTGACAGTATTTTATATACTGGTAGTCCACTATTCAAATCTTTATCAATTAATCAAGAACATACTTGTTGAAACATTACGGGTCACCTACCGGTCCAACTAAGCTCTTAATTTAAAGACAAAGACAACGTTATTTGTGATCCTATTGGTCCAGTGATATAAAACACGATATGGAGAGCTATACCAGTATCTAGCTCGCTTGTTAGGCGTAACTAGACCCAGTTGAATGATAGGTCGCATATTCAAACACGTAAAAAAGTATCATGTGATTAACATAATTAGACTTTTAACGATAAATTAAGTAAATCGATTTTAAAACAAACCAAACATTGAATCTTTATTAAGATGGCTAATACCCAAGTGTATTATCCCATAACCATTGTAATTATACAAGCGTGATCAATTAACCAAGGTAAACTAAACGTTTTACCGAACGATACCAAAACTTAAATGATTACAAGAGTAAGGAAATTACACGGTGTCTTCTATGGAATTGTGATTAATACTTGACCTTTATTGCTCTTTTTCTCTTCAGAAAATCGTCTTTTATGTGTATGGTATGAAGAATGTGATTTTTCACACTGAAAACTCATTTTTGAGTCTTTTATTTATAACCTCTGAAAAATGCTGGATACGCCGTATTAGGCTTAGGCCAATACGGCGTATTGGGGTGTATCCCTTGGAGTGCGTGCAAAGTTTAAAATCAATATAATATACATTCCCAAAATATAATATCTTCATATCTCTGAATAGTTATCTTCATGGATACCGCGATACAGAAGGTGGATACGCCGTATTAGGAATTGTAAATACGCGTTTTCTTGTGAAGACTTGGCGCTGATATGCCGTATCTCTTTTCCTGGATACGGCGTATTGGTCAGAATGGGATAATCTTCAAATATCTTCGTTTTAGCTCCAAAATAGGCGCCTTTTAGCATGTTTTCACAAATTACTCATCTATTACTGCAAATAACACTTTTAAACAATTAAGTACACATTCTTGTAATAATTATACAAAAGCGGTTGGTTTATTCGGGATAAATGATGGTATAAATATGACGTTATTTGATATCATCAGTACCCTTCTTGATGAATCTTTTAGACTTGGCAAAAAGGGCTCTTGCTTATAAACTTCTTTTTTTAGTTTACCTTAAGGAATTCACTTGTGGACATCCATATGAATAAACAAATGAAGTTCATGGTATGTGGCCCAAAGGCAAGAAAGATTCTGATTGCTTTAAGTCTTGCAACTGGAGCAAAGGTCTCATCATACTCGATACCTTCTTGCTGATTGTAGCTTTAAGCTACAAGTCTTGCCTTGTTTTTGATGACAATTCTAGTTTCATCCCTTTTGTTCCTGAATACCCATTTTGAGCCAATTATGGTTTTACCATAAGGTGCAGGAACTAATGTCCAAACTTTGTTCCTGGAAAATTGGTTTAGTTTATCTTGCATGGCATCAACCCATCCTGGATGCTGTAGTGCTTCAAAGACCATTTTAGGTTCTTCTTCAGAGAGAAAAAAATAAAAAAAAAATAAAAAAAATCTACAAAGGGACATTCATGAGCTGAAGTTGCACCAAGTTCTTTGGCCATGGTCTTGTGAGCATTCCAGCTCTTGGTTACCAATGATATTGACCAACTCAATGTGTTTGTCTTGAGACCATCTGTCTTGAGGAGCTAGAGTAACCACTGATGGAATGGGTAAGGGTGGATTTGAGATTGGAGTTGTATCTTGTACTGAAGTATCCTCTACACTTAGAGAGGATGAGTGTTCAGAGATCTGAAAGTCTTTAGTGTTTGGGAGATTATCAATGATTTGTTCATCATTGGTGTGATTGGAATGTTTAGAATGATCATCATTTAAGATTTCATCATTTTGAACAGATTGATCATTTTGATCAGTTTGACCATTTTGGTCCGATGAAACTTCAGTTTCAAGAATAAACTGGTTCAGGACATTCATAGGGTTCTATGAAGGACACATCATTGCTATTTGTTTGATACCTTTGAGAAGGCTCATAATGATGAAGATATTCATCAGGTGGATATCTTTCATTTTCAGCAATATTGATGTTGTTAACTGAAGGTTTTGAGAATTTGATAGCATCAGGGCTTTCATCAAATGTGATGTGATAGGTTTATTTAGTTTTCTGTCTTCTTGTGTTGAAGAATCTGAAGGCCTTGGAAACTAGTGAGTATCTAAGAAGATGACCATCATCAGCTTTTTCATCAAACTTTCCTATGTGATCTTTATGATTATGGATGTAAACTAGACATCTAAAGACATGAAGAAAGTTAATGTTTAGGATTCTTTTACAAAAGATTTCATAAGGAGTTTTAAGATGTCTTTTCACAATGGTGGATCTATTTTGAGTGTAGCATGCAGTGGCTACAACTTCAGTCCAATATTGTTTTAAGAAGCCAGATACTGAAAGCATTGTTCTTGCAGCTTCTATGAGGGTTCTATTTTTCCTTTCAGTAACACCATTTTGTTCAGGTGTGTAGGGAGAGGAAAAGTTTTAAGAAATCCCTTTTTCATCACAAAAGTTGACAAGGATGTATTCTGAATCATTACATTGTCAGTTCTGTGGGTGTTTGATTTGATATCATTTGATTTCAACTCTTTTGATGAAGGACATGATAGTTTTTGGTACTTGACTTTTCTTCTTCAAGAAGTATACCCAGGTGTACCTTGAGTAATCATCAACAATGAAAATGGTGTACTTTTCATGGTTAATGGACATAGGAGTTACAGGTCTAAATAAATCCATGTGAAGAAGATGAAGACATTTCTTGATAGAAGATTGTTTGTTTTGTTGTGGAAGCTGGCCCTATGATGCTTTCCCTTTTCACATGATGAACATGGTTTGTCCTTTGAGTAGACAAGTGGGGGAATACCAATAACAAGATTTTGTTTTACCAGTTTATTGATTGTTTTGAAGTTTAGATGAGCAAGTCTTTTATTCCAAAGCCAGTTGAGATTTTCAGAAGCTTTGGCAAAGAAACAATATTCTTGTGCAGAAGATGTTATGTCATGAACATATACATCTCTTACTCTTGGAGCAATCTTTACAACTTCTTTGTTGGGAGTTGAAGATTTGTTCTCTTTTCTCATCTCAAACTGAACAATATATTTAGTATCGCAGAGTTGACTGATCTAATTAATTGTACTTAAGACCATTTACAATTGCTACCTTTATGGAAACTATACCATTACATGTTGTAGAAACCTAACCTTTTTTGATGCGGTCATGTGAGTCATCTCTAAACACCACCTTAGGTCCTGGTTATTCCACATATTTGTGCAGGTAACTCTTGACACTAGTCATATGCCTTGAGCATCCACTGTCCAGGTACCAGATGGGCTTCCTGATGTCACACTGCACAAATACGTTCAAAATGGTTAGTTTTGCTTAGAAACCCACCTTTTAGTGGGAGTCTTGGATCTGTTAGTATTTGATGATCCAAACCTAGTTAATTTTAAAGCTTAAGCCTTTTTGGCTTGAAGTACTTCACCTCTTTTAAACCATTCAATATCATAGTGATCAGTTATGGTATGAGTTAAGCCACCATAAGCTTTACATATTTTGAAGGCATGTTAAGGATTTCTTGGATTGATCTCTCTTTCTAGAGAGATAATCCTGTTATGACCATTTGTGTCATGGTCATAACTTCCATATAATCTACATATGGGATAGTATAAACTCATTAGATAAATGATCTATACATCCACAGTGTATGCAAGGTGGAAAGAAGCGTTTTGATGGTCTTGGGATTCTAGATCTTGAAGAAGATCTACCCAGAATTTTGAGATGCTAAGACATGTTTATGGTGGAAATGTATTCAATATGATCACAGGTTCTGTGATCAGTTCTCTCACACTTTTTTCAAAATAGAACCTTGTAACAATTCTCTGAGAGATGATTGTTTAGGCCACACAGATCACAACTCTTTTTGAATTATGTTTTGTATTTGTTTTGAAGTGCATTTTGTAGAACCTGTTGATTATTTCTGGAGTAAGATGACTGATTCTTGCTAATTTGTAATTTTAGGTCATTAAGTTCTTTTATTACAATAGCCCAATAGGTAGGATCTCTTATTTTCACACTCTTTAGTTTACCAGCAAGAGCTGAGTTAACTTTTGAAGCTGAAGAGCTTTTGTTACCCTTAGCAGGAGCTGAGGATGGTTCATTTATTTTGACACCTTTTAAAGTTTCAGCTTTGAATGTGGATTTTGACCTCAAAATTGATTTGATAGTCTTTGGTCCAGAAATAGGTTCAACACCATCCAACTTCTTCAGTGGAGGAAGAGGGGTGCTACAAACTGAAGATTCATCCGCTGAATCATACTCAGTCGCTGAAGAGTCAGTGACAGCAACTGAAGGATCAGTTGTGTTTCTTTGTGACTCAGCTGGGAATATCCTACTAGTATCATGATTTGGCAAAATAAAAGCTTTAGCTTCAGACAACCAGGGTCTTTCAACACCAGGTATGGACACTTTTGTGTCATCAGCTGAGGATTTTTACAAATAATAGGTCTTTTTGCCCAGAACTGGAGGGATCTTCAGTAAGTTGATCAACTACCAGTAATTCTATTCTTTTGAGAGGGGATTTGTTCACTGATACACTGATTTACTTTGTTAGAACTGTTAAGCCATGTTTCAGTGATTGCTGTTAGCTCTTTCAGTTCTGTTCTTAAGTTTTTATTCTCTTTGAGAATTCTCATTGTTTAGATGCTGCATGGTAAGAAAATCAATTTTTGCTTATTTTAATACTAAAAGCTATTCTTTGCATCCATTCAGTTCATGAACAAGATCTCTATGTTTTGACAAAAGATTATTTATTTGTTACTTCAAAACATATTTAAATGATACACAAATAATTAGATAGGTTTTTTCTATTCATTATCTACTATTTCAAGAAGGCGTTGTACCTGTCTCATGGAGATCTTCAACCATTCACCATTTCTGGCGCCCTTCTTTGCTGACGCATTCATTTTTCTTCAGCTAAGTGCCATGATTCTTTACCTCCCACATCTATTTTATTTGATGACACTTCTTCTCATTCCATTCATAGGATTCATTGATGAGACCTTTGTTCTTAACGTTGCGGCTTTTATAGAGCTTGAAGCCCTTGACACTTTAGGAGAGTCCAGTTTAGCCTTGACTTTGTGGTATTTAGCTTCAAATTCCTTGGTAGGCCTTAGTTCTGGTTTGTGCTGAGAGGAACTGAGAGATTTTAGTTGAAAGGGTGATTGATATAATGGAATGAAGCTTTTAACCAGCAGTCTCTTGCAAAATGACATTTCTTGCCAAATTTGTGGCATTCAGTTTGGGCTAGTTGCTTTTGCACTTGACTAAACCTTTTTGAGTACCCTTCTTGAAGATCTTTAAGGACTTAGTAAAAGAGCTCTTGCTGTTAATTCTATTATGGTCATTCAAGGTACCTCATGATGCTTCTTGTTCTCCTCTTCATCATCAGGGACTATCTTGAAAGTCCAGAAATAGAGGTAGAGGACGAAGGCAGTTGTCAAAGGTTGTTGCAAGATAAAGAGAATTTGTTCTTTTCAGTCTTTTATAAAATATGTCTATGTCGGTTTTCTTCATATTTGAGTTTACTCCAAATAAGAAGCAAGCTCAGAAATCTTTCAATTGATTTGTGTTTTCTAAGACTTTGGCATGAAACATAGCGACTTCTTTGGTAACCCATTTATAAAACCAGTATTTATTTTAAGCTTTAAAAGTTTGATGCCATCATTTACTAACATACTACCATATTATTCATGTTTAAAATTCAATTGAGTTCATTGTGAAAAGAACCCACATAGGAGATATATCATCCACTTCCATCACTTGAGAGGTATTGTTAGGTTTAAAAAAAGTGTTTATTATTAGATGAATTGGTATTTGTATTGTTTTGTTTAGTTTATAGTTTTATTAGTAATTATAATGTAATAAAGTCTAACTTGGTCAAAGTTAAGTAAAGTTGACCTTTGACTATAGTTAGGAAAATAAAATAGGATCCACAATAAGTATAAATACCCATCTAGGAGGTGTATTTATACAAGTCTTTACATTTTTGTAAACGCACTTCTCCGTCCCATTTCTATTTTCCCTTTGAAATGAAAAACTTTAAAAATGATAAAAAAAAACACTCTATACGCAGGAAAATACTTGTTCATAAGTCAGGAAATAGGTTTCGGTAACTAATTTTAGGCGGGAAATAACTTTCGTATTGTAGTTTTTAAGCTTTCATATCATAGTTGTGGTTTCGTAACTGCTATACGCAAGTGTTTCTTAGCTTTCGTAACATAGTTTAGCTTTTGTAATACTTGTTGGTCCCTTGGAATCTGATATAAGTTTTATCAAGTTAAACTAATCACATTCTATGGCAACAAAGTGAGTATTAAAAAAATATATATGAAGAATATAAAGAACAAGTTTAAAACACACATAAATACTTTTCAACGTATAGGTTCTTATTAGAATCAAATAAAGAATCTATGACACACTTTGCTTGCGGAATAGCAATGTGGTTGAATGACAATTAGGGTGTTATCTCCTTTGAACTTATTCTCTAACCAAAGTTATGAGAAATAAGAAAACACACTATTCGACTAGAACTAAAGCTTCAGCTTCAACAGTTTCTATTCAGTTTGTTTGAGAGATAAATAAACTCTTCAATGTGTTTCACATTAAATAGAAGAGATAACATTTACTTTGGGAATCCTTTTTCTTTTATAGGCAAAGGGATCAGGGTTTACAAGTTAACCTAGTACTCTTGTCATGCATCTAATGGGTGGTTGAGATACCATTTAATGTAGACGTGCTCTAAAGTACCAAGTACAGTCCATTAAGGAAAGTTGTTGTACTTCTATACCAACTATAGAAGCACATTTTCTAAAGGAGATTGTTGTATTCATTTTGACATAAAGCAATCTTTTTCCCGCCTTGTAAACCTTCTAGAAGTGAAACAAACGTTTCAATATTCTCCCGCCTTGTAAACCTTCTAGAAGTAAAAAAAATATTTCAATCTTCTGTTAAGGAGATAGACAACGTTCAGCTTGGAATTGTCAACCAAGCTTAACTGAAGCTCTTTCCAAAATCCTTCTTCAGTTTCTGTACCGCTACATAAACTGAAGTGAAAATACTTCCCAATCTTCTAAGGATCTGAAGAGATAAAGCTGAAGAAACTTCAGCGACTCAAACTGAAAGACTGAAGGGCTCATGAACTAAACCTAACAAGTAAACCCAGCCGGTTGCGGGCGGTTTTCCTGACAGTTGTATAGTTTTGTAATATAATAATCATTATCATCCATAAAGGTTTTTATCATGAAAGAGTACTATCAAATAACGAGATGAAAAGAGACTCGCGCGTTGCGACGGAGGCTAGTTTGTTACGAACATCTACGTGCGGTTTTTTTTTGGTTTGTCTAAGGGATACTATTAAGTGTTTAGGGCGTATGCGTACGATGTTCCGATGCCTGCGCAACATTACTGTTTCTTTAAACTAATACAAACAATAAGTTCAAGATATGAAAATGGGATTTATTCTCAAAAAAAAGCCAATGATTAAATGTTCAACATATATTTATAAATTTGGAGTATAAAATACAGACAAAGTTACAACTCACTCCTAACTCATGGTCTAAAATGAAGCTGTTGATTCCTGGAACTTGAGAATCTGCTATGGTTTTTGTTCCACGCTATAGGCATGCTTGGATGAAGTTTTGAGGTGTCATGTTATGTATCATGTGCCCTTTTTTAAGACTTTTATGGCTGTTGCAAGGTGAGGAGCTATATAATGGTACTGAATCACAGGAATAGTTTAACACATTTAATCAGTAAAAAATAAAAAAACTATAAACAATTAAATGTTAATACAACCTGAATACATTTGTCGTCAATCGGAAAATGTCAAAACGGTTACTTGCAATCAGGAACCTATAAAATGATGAATATATTGATTTAACAGAGTGAAGACATAATCAAATCTTGAGCGTCAAACCTTAGTAATAGTCGGACAGGTAGGCGCATACGGTTACTAATTCGAACAGGTTGAATCGGCCTCTTAACACTTCTTCAACCATTTTTTTGTTCAATTTTATGATTTCACAACATAACTTGTATATTGGGTATGGTTACAAATTATTTTGTATTTTATTAAACTAATAATCTAATATAACTTTTTTCAATTAAGCAATTTGGGAGGAGAGTAGCTTTTGGTATTTTATACTGGGCAACCAATTAAAATAATTTCCTATTTAACTGAAATTTCATTTTTACCCATATGACCCATCATTGATAACTCACAATCCATATAGATATACTTTACATTTGTTCTAAATTACCACCTCTAGTATAAATAGAGTAACTAAACGCGACGAACGCTTCATAGAGTAAGTGTTCAGTATGGTGACATATATGTGCGTAATGGAATATATGGGCAATCCTTTTGTTAACTGTCAGTTATGGTAGATCACAGTTAGCTATTTTAAGTTTAAGAAAGGATGTTTTCAGAGAATTTACGGGACACAAACAGAATTGTACTCCTGCTCAAGGCATTTGTCCATCCTTTTAGCTGTCATTGACTCCATTCTGAGCTTTACCATTTAGACCTGAGTAATCACAACTAACTAATGAGTGATTCTTTAATTACAAGAAAAACTCTAGAGTGATAAATATTTTCCTACACAACTACCATTATAAAAGCATTTGCATCAGTTATCCAACTGATCGTGTGTGTACCAATGGGTTTAGCTAATTTTCGTGTACATCTTGTCACCATCCTTTAATGCGCATGTGATTAACAAATAAAAGTCCATGTTATGTCGTAATTCAAAAGGCATGTTCCACTAATGTCCTACACTAACACCGAGTACCTCTAAAGGGATGTTTAAGCCTATGATTTTGTCATGCATAATGATTGTATTAAAACACGGCTATTTTAAATCGAATATGCATAATGCATGTATTCCAGTTTTAAGAAAAGAATGCATGAAATCAAGACATTTATAACGAACATTGATCTTGTATTTTGTAACACACATAAAAGAGTTTGCACGTGAAAAACACATACGAAATCATAGCAGACTAAAGAACTTGCACATGACACCCCAAACTTGTAGAGTAACCATGTATACACATACTTTTGATAGAAATAATGCTTAAAATATTATTAATATTTTTCACATCTTTACGTTTTGATAATCACAAAATATAAAAACGTTTAATGTAAAATTTAACGTAAACAAGTAATTAGTAGTAAATTTTAATTTCGAAAATTATATCACTTAAAGATATGAATAAATAAATGCTTAATGAATTTTATGATCAAAAGAAATTTTTATTCAACATCTCACTTTTATAAAATGTTGTAAACATTTTTATAAACATTACAAAACATTTTCTACAATTAAAAGAAATATTTTATTCAAAATAAACATTTTAAAATTCAAATTTTCTGACCTAAAACGGCTAGAAAGTTCCAGACCCCCCCCCTACACAAAAGGACAAACTAGGGAGCGCCTAATCTAGGGCGGCCCCCTTAAATACACGGGCGACCCCCTTATCTTTAAGGCTTATTTAGACTAGCTTATTTTACATTGTTTTCAATTTAGAGCTTTTCAAGTGAGCTTATTTTAGCTTATTTTCAATTGCTTATTGATATGTGAGAAATCACATATCCTTATTATATCCAAAATAGCCCTTAAATGATCCCAATATTGCAAAAAATTTGCATTATATTTGGTGTATTTTGTTGTTTGTGATTGTTTAGGTACGGTTTCAGTGCAAAAATCACAAGGAAAAACGGTCAAGTCGGACAAACCAGACACATGATACGAAAAGACAGCAAAAGAGCAAAGTTTCTTGGCAATGGTCATAAAGTCTAACTCTTTGGTTTTAAACATGGTCAACAGTGTGAAGTCTAAAACCTCCTTAAAATTACCCATATAACAGTCCTAGGGGTTTACCGTTATTAAAAATTTACTCTTATTATTTAAAAGTTTTTACCCCCCTACCTACACCGTTATCTCTTTAATTAATTACTTTAAGTGATAACGGTCGTTAACTCCAATAACCAAGCTCCAAACATCACATGTGGCCATATCTTTTATACCCGGGCCAAGTAGTCAACCTAATACCATTCCCGAGTCAAATCTAAGATATAAAACAAGAAAGAGGGCATGGGGAAATTCGTTTGTTATATTAATTGTCCTCTATCAGATTTACACGCGTTCAAAATATGGGTAAATCCAAATTAAGGACGTGGCTCAACAATTCAAGTGACAAGGTACGATGTGGCAGAGTTATACGTCACAAAAGCTCCTTATTGGTCCAAGTGCACAAGAAAGGACACACAGTATAGAAAGAAACACTCTAATGATTGGATCTTTGCACTAAATCTAGTGCAAAAGAAGCACAAAGGGGTCTGACACATGGAATGCCACGTTGGCAATCCGTGTGCTCATCAAATCAATCCAACGGTTGAAGAAATGGATATAATGATTAGCATTAAAGGAAGGGACGAGATCAAAGCTTGAAGGGGAGCGTCTAACAGACTTGAGGGCCTAGAAACTTCACTCAGCAACTATAAATACAAGCATACTCACTCACAGTCGGACGTAAGTTTTAACTAGGAGTAGTGTAAAAATTAGCTTGTAGCTTATTGTAATTTTTAGCTTAATGTCATTTACATATACTTGTTAATTTTCATTTTAAATTGCTTGTAATCTGTTTTTTTTAATTAAAGTTCAAGTTTACTTATCAAACTGATTGATTAAGCTCTATTTTGTTCACATAAGCTCATAAGTTCTCTAATATACTCATAAGCTAGTTACTAACTCAGTTAAGCTCGCCAAATCTTAACTGAGCTTAATATCACTCAAATCTCACCTAAAATTTACCTCAGCTTGTTATTGGAAGGAAACCAGAAATGGAAGGGTTTCCAGGACCTTACTAGCTTATCATAGATAAGCTAAAGCTTGTTGATTAGCTCATAAGAGCATTTTATAGCCTTGTTTGTGCAGAGGCTTATGTAAGTTCTCAATTTACTTTTTATAGTTTTAATATTGCAAAGTAGCTTAATACTGCTTATTACTTGCTTATTGCTGTTTAATTTAGCTTATTGTTGCTTATTATAGATGTTAAATGCTTATTATGTCTAATTGTTAGCTTAAAACTTAATCTGCTTGTTATTTCTTTAAAACAGTGAAAAATCAAT
Organism: Tanacetum coccineum; assembly: GCA_026074375.1. Lineage (NCBI taxonomy): Eukaryota > Viridiplantae > Streptophyta > Magnoliopsida > Asterales > Asteraceae > Tanacetum > Tanacetum coccineum. The sequence goes on along the minus strand of BQNB010107693.1, from coordinate 3,952 downwards.
AAAAATAGCATAATTAAGTAGCTTATTGATCTGGCTTATTTGATTGTTGAAATCTACTCATTAAGTCTGATTTTAGCTGTCTAATATCTGGTATTAAAGTTTTGAGCTTAAATTCTCAAAATTATAAGCTAAAAATGAGATTTAGCAACTTAAAGGGGTGTTTGGGTCAAGCAGTACTAACTTAAGTTAGTACTGCTAGACACCTTGTGGTCCTTTAATTTGCTTTAGAACATCATTTTGAGGTTTATAAAGAAAGGATTTAAGATATTTGTAGGTTAAGTTCAAGTTTTAATCAAGTTAGTAGATAGTTGTTAGAATCTGTTAGTATAAGTTCAATTAGTCTAGCATTTTTAGTTCAAGTCTCTTTTAGCTATTGGTTTTGTTATTTTTGCATTTACTTTAGTATTTTTAAAGTAATAGAAACTAGTCCTAAAGCCTGCAATTGTTAGATTTGAGATTTGGTTCACTTGATGGTCAAATGCATCAGCAGCATAATAATGACAAACAACCTTTTTCAATTCAAATTTTCAGAGGGTAATAACAGTTCTTAGATCTTGATTTTAAGTATACAGGTAGATTATAGGCTACTTTAAATTAGTTTGAGCTTGATTTGTTTTAAGAAGTCTGTTTGCTTATCTGTTTTTAAGCTAAAAATCAGCATTTTGTTTTTTGCAAATAAAAAACATACTCAGCTCCTACTGAGTTAATAAGCAGTTTTCATTTAGAATTTTCATTGTTTATTTAAATTTCAAAATGTATTTTGCTTATTGTTTTAAGTAGAATTTTAGGTTCTCTTTTTAGTATAATAAGCTAAAAGTCCATAAGGATCCTTTAGCTTATTGAAAAATAAGCTCAAAGTTGCCCTTATGGACTGTTTGGGTTAACAGTTTTTTGTCAAATAGCTTATTAGAGATTTTTAGCTTATAGCTTAAGTTTTTGATAAATTATAGTGTAAATTGGCTTATTAGGTTTATACTTAGTTATCATTAGCTTAATAGAGTCAGGTTTAACTTGTTTTAGCTTTTTCATATAAAAACCAAAAACATATTAAAAACAACATAAGTAGTCTTTTCATGTATATTTTTCTCTCCTTATTAGAATTTCAAAATAGTTTCTGATTTCTATTTTAAGTAGAGTTTAAGCCAAGCTTTAAGTAGATATAGGGCTAATTGCCATAAGGTTCCAATAGCTTAGTGAAAAATAAGCTTAAAAGGGGCCATTTGGTCTGATTGGTAGTTGTTGTTAACATAGGAGCTTATTTGATAATCTCAGCTTATGGCTTGCTCTTTTCTAGCTTAGGTATGCTTAGTAGGTTAGGATTTAGTTGTCAGTAGCTAAATTACTTCTATTCTCAGCTTATTTTAGTAGTATAGCTTATCTAGTTTATTTTAAAAAAGCAAAAATAAGTTTAAGTGTTTCTGTCATAGATTTAAGACCTTTTAAGCTTATTTAGTAATTTTCATAAAAAGTATCTTTTATAAAATTAGCTTATTATAAGCTGATTTACAACTTTGCTTTTTAGGTTTTTATAAAATATATATAAAAAAAAGGGGAACTAAGGAAGTCGGGGGTGAGCAAGACTCGAACCCCCGACCTCAACCTAGCATCACCCTTTTATAAAGCCTCAACACACACTCCCCTCACCAACGTGCCCTTGGGACTTTTACGTCCAGGTTTGCACAAACAAACCTTTTACCCTTTTTTTAGTTCTAGTGATAATAAGCACTTCGAGTGTTTATTCGATTTTTCCCGTCTAATTTAATTTAGCTTCTTAAGTTTTTACATTTTTCCTTCATTCTGTTTACTATAAGCTATTTTTAGCATTTTTCTTAGGTTTTTAACTCAAAGTTTAGTATTTTTAATCATTTATTTTTGTTAAAAACTTTAAAAAATCATAAAAAATAAAAAAATAATCAAAAAAATAATTTTCTTTTTTATAAAATTTTCTTTTATCATAATCTAGGCTTAGGTTTGAAATTTACTTTCGTAAGGTTTATATTTTGAAATTTAACTTTTTAAAGAACGGGATTCTATCCCCGTTCTCGTTTTCTTCATTTTTAAGCTTTAATTACTCACGGTTTAGAATTTCCTTAGCTTTTACTTTTAAATAGTCAAATAAGATTATAAAAAGTTTAGAAAAGTATTTAGGGTTTAATTTTAGTAATCTAGCTTATTTGTCACGTTTTCTTTAATCACCGTTATTCGTTTTAAATTGCTTAGTCGTTAATTTTTCTTGCTTGCTTTAATTGTTTTTAATTGTATACATAGAAAATTAATCCAAAAAGTTTGAACCAATTCAAGTCATTGTCCAAATAACAAAGAGGTCTCAATTTCATAAATCTTTGGGAAAACGACCCGGTAATCACTTACCGGTTTCTTATATATTATATTTTCGTGTGATTTTTCATACTACCTTTGTCCTCAAGGGTAGTTTAGGAATTTCTTTACTTTAGATATTATTACGTATTAAAACTTTACACACCAAGTTTTTGGCGCCGCTGCCGGGGATTTGTGATTAAGATTCCTTCGTTTGCAGTTTGTCGATCGTGATTTGGAGAATCTTTCGTCTTCGAAAGTTACACTTTTAAGAAAATCAAAAATACAAAAAAATTAAAAATAAAAAAAGTAAAAAATAATTTTCTTTTCTTTTTAGTATAAGTAGAAGATTAATAAATAAGAAATTTTTTACCGTTTGTGTCAATAAGTTCCCGAACCTAAGATTAAAATTTTTTACCGTTTGTGTCACTTACGAAAAAGGCGCACCTCTTTTGTAAAAAATATTTTACTTCAGAGAGTTACCCTAAGTTTGTTGATTATTCGGTAAACAATTTTTGTTTTCTCTTTTTCTTTTATCATTTTTTTTGTTTAGTGCATGCGCACTAGAAATTCCAATTTTCCAAATAATTCAAACGTAACCATTCCGAGACGTCGAAATAAAGGACGTGCTCCAATCACAGTCGAACCCGAGCTTCATACCATCGTTGCACTAATGGCGGAACGAACAATAGAAGAGCTACTCCGTGCACCCACGAAAGGGTATGGAGAAGCTATCATTTTACCGGAATTTAATGCGGATCATTTTGAGATTAAAACGAATTTGCTACAATTAGTTCAAGCGAACCCGTTTCACGGTTTAGAGAACAAAAATCCTCATGCTCATATTAATAGTTTCAAAAGGATTACCTCGACTCTATGATTTAGGAATGTGCCAAACGATGTGATTAAGCTAATGATGTTTCCATATTCACTAGAGGGGGCCGCTAAAAATTGGTACGAGAAAGAACCTCCTAATTCAATCTTGACTTGGGAGGATCTCGTTACCAAATTCGTAAATCAATTTTCCCCTCCCTCGAAAACGACTCACTTAAAGAATAAAATCTCTCGATTTACCTAAAAATGTGGGAACGATTTAAGGAAATGCTTAGAGCTTGTCCCCACCATGGATTTACGGAGTTAACCCAGATAGATACTTTCTATAATGGTTTAAACGACAACGATCAAGACTCCTTAAATGCCGCGGCGGGTGGAAATCTTTCGAGTAAAACGACTAGAGAAGCTTTGTATATAATTGAAAACAAATCAAAAGTGTGTTATTCACAAAACAAACCAAATGCTTCTAGGATGAATACAACTTCTAGGGAAAGTGTTAGTAAAACGGATGAGAGAATTGATAAGCTTGCGGATCAACTTTCGACCTTAGTTGAGATTGTTTCTAAGAAAGTTGTCACTCCCGCTCTGATCAAAGCGGTTGAGGAAACTTGCGTTACTTGTGGTGGTGGCCATTCTTGGTATAATTGTTCGACTACCAATAATAATCAAGCTAGTGTTTGTGCGACTACGGGTACTTACAATCAAGTTGCCCTTCTGAACCTAGTTAGTAACCAAATGGCACCACCCGGTTTTGCTCCAGTGCAAAACAATGGTCAAAATAGGTTTAATCAAAATCAAGGTC
>BQNB010107692.1:0-12706 GCA_026074375.1 Tanacetum coccineum | reverse complement strand
TATAGAGCTTTATTACACTTTTACCCTTATGTATATGTATACTAACATATTTTTGGTACCATATAAGCAAGTCGAGTCGAGTCCAATTTAAATATATATATCAAGTGAAGTAATGTTAACCTATATTAATATAGTTACCAAAATTCCAAAATAAATAATTGAGTCGAATCGAGCTTGACAGTACCAAATACATAACTGAGTTCGAGCATGAAAATGCATACTTAGTCGAGCTCGAGTTGAGTTTCGGCTAGAGTTTTTAAATCGAGTCGAGTTTCGAGCTTGGCAGTGTTCCACTTGTCTCGACTCAATTAGACGAGTTGAATTTCAAGTGCTTCAATCATCCTTTCTATTTAATACAAATAAGGTTACGTGAACTATCATGAGCAGTCCATAAAATACTCAAAATAGACGTACTAAGCTTAAAAACATCATTTATGTACATTAGAAAGTATACTAATTATGGTTACAAAAACGGCACCCATAAGTGTCGTTTTGTACTTGGGCTCACTTAAGCCTGGTGGGCTCCCAGTTTGGGCCAGTTTGTTTTTTTTTTTTTAGTAGTTAATATAAAAAAAAATTGCTCGGCACAAAATAGGAAAAAAAAATACAAATTGATGTATTCAGATAAAAAAATACCCGCGACATGAGGCCCAACACATAAGCCCATATAAAAAAAACAAACTATTAAACATGAGACCGAAAAAATAAACCCAATATAAAAAAAAAATTGTTCGCCACAAAATAAGAAAAATATTACAAAAGTACTGATTTAATCAGATAAAAAAAGTACTCGCGACATGAGACCCAACACATAATTGAACAATATACTAATTATCATTTTGCTATTTTGTCTTTTTGCAGCATATCACTTGGGCTCTCACTTTGGGCCATTTTATTGGGCTCCTACTTTGGGTCGGCCCAATTGTTTTTTAGTAGCAAATAAATGAATAAATAAATTAATTAAAAAAAATGATTGGCACAAAATAAGGGGGGGGAATAACAATAGTACCGACTTATTCAAATAAAAAAATACTCTCGGAAATATCTTTGATACCTAATAACTTTAAAATGACGACAGGGTCACAAACATCTAACTTTAGATTGCATTAAACGGTGTCGTTTTACGCCACTAAAAACAAAAAAAAAAACCCATATAGAAAAGAAAAAAAAAACAACATTTAAACATGAGGCCCAACACATAAGCTCATATAAAAAAAACAAGAAACTATTAAACATGAGACCGAAAAAATAACTTCGCAAAAAAAAAAAAATTAACGCCCCCCAACAACGCGCGGGACGTAAGCTCATATAAAGAAAAAAAAACTATTAAACATGATACCGAAAAAATAAACCCACACAAATATTTCAACGCTTCTGACGCCCATAAAATAATATTAAAAAAAAAAAAAAACCTCAAAATAACAAAAGAAAAAAAAACCTTTGTAGAAATACGGAAGCCCAGACACAATAAGCCTCATATAGACAAAAAAAACTATTTAAACATTAATAATCGCATTTTGCGAAAGAAAATTTAACAGCCCCGCAGCAACGAGCGGGTTATCCTTGCTGTTGTTTAATACTATTAGAGAAAAAATGATATATGACATAATCTAAAATTAATATTTTTTCATTGATTCTAATAATAATATATCCAAATATTCATCTAATGAATGAATAAATTATGCAAAAACTATCTTTTTTAGGGATTTGGCAAACTCATTTTTTTTTGATTAGGACACTTCTAATTTAGGCATGAATATAGTTGTACAGGAAATTTACTGTGCGAAGTGGATACTTGTACAATGAGTGTCTCAATCAAAAAAATAAGTGTGCAAATCACTAGCCTTTATTTTTATCTTTTTGTTTTAATATACTTTTTTTATTTTTTTATTTTTTTTATTTCACTCTTTTTTGAAAGATTGTTTTCTATAATCATTTGTAAATTATATTAGTTTTTCATTAGTTTTTAAATTTTAAACTCATATCCAAAGAAAATTCTTTCATTCAAATTTATTCACGCATATGTCTTCGTTCTTTGATTGACCTCTTCATCGAATATTTCTTTGGTTCATAGTTTTAACTTTGGTTTGAAATTAACTTTTCACTTGAATTTGTGATAGGTATTCTGTTATTTTGTTATAATGGGATGATCTTCATAACACATGATATTGATTTTAGAAATATACATATCTTGTAATTTTGTTTTGTTAATTTGTTTTTTTTCTTTGTTTAATTTTTAAGTATAATGAACATATCTATTTATTTTTATTTATAAAACAAAGGTTTTTTCTTATGTCATCTTTTGCTAGATGTTACTTTGCTATTGGTCATTGTATTGAAAAATATAAACTTGTGATGTCATAAATATAAAATATTTTTTTTTAAATTACGCCTATAAAAATTATTAAGATGTTTACATGAGAGGGGGGTTAAGAAAAGACATTATAAAAATGAAACATTTTGAGTGTTTTTCAAATTCAAACTTTTTTCTTATGTCATCTTTTGCTAGATGTTACTTTGTTATTGGTCATTGTATTGAAAAATATGAACTTGTGATGTCATAAATATAAAATATTTTTTGTTTTTTTTTACGCCTATAAGAAAATTATTAAGTTGTTTAGCATAGAGGGGATTAAGAAAATTCAGAACATTATAAAAATGAACAGAGTGCAAAGATTTCCTACCAACCGATCAACGTTCTCAACCCGAATGAACCTAACAAAAGCAAAATGTTTACCTGATTTAGACCGACGATTGGGAATATAAACATCTACCACCTTCCTATAGCCCTCACACACCTTCCACAAATCACGAGATCCGCAGTCTTTTGGAAAGTTAGTAACAAAGATTGATTTCGAGATGTGGATCACATGATCCTCCCCCGATCGTTGGAACGACAAATCGAATTGAACAAAATGAATAAAGCCAAGGGAATTAATTGAATCAAAACCCTAATCGAGAGATTAGGTTTAGAGAACGATTAATGAAAAAAATAGGTGAATGAAAGGGTATGTAATTAAATTTGGATTGAAGGGAGATCTGTGTTAAAGGGAGATTAGTGGGATGATGAGATCCAGGGAGATGATCGCCATGAGATGATGATCGCCATGAGATAAAGCAAAAACTTAGTTTCTTATGTATGCTTCTTATGCACAATATTGAATATATACGGGTCTTAAACTAATAACTAATAACTAATAAATAGACGACCATCATTGCACTTAGAAGACAACAGGAAAAACCCTCCTAAGGTTGTGTTTGGCAACAAGCGTTTAGGAGCGACAAGCAACAAGCGGTAAACATTTTAGATGAAAAGCTTGTTTGGTAACACCTCAACAAGCATTTGAATATTGTTTAACCGCTTCAATTTCAAATGCTTCTTGAAGAAGCATTTCAGAACTGCTCCAAGCAGTTTGTTATAAAATTACATTTATACCCTCAAATATAAAATTTATAATTTCTTTAATTAGGTTATATGCTCTTTTTCGTAATTTTACACTTTTTAATTACAACTTACAGCTACGTTAACAAACATATTTTTTAAAGAAACAGCTATTGCTTACTGCTTCTACTACTGCTACTACTTACTGCTACTGCTATGTGTCGCCAAACATACCCTAAGTATGACAAAAAAGAAAAAGTACCTACTAATTTTTAACAAAGTCATGCCAGTTGTTTATCCTTTATCTGTGTTTGATATATTTTGCATTTAGTTCGACGTTTATTGAACGTAGCCCGTAAGGTTCAATTATGCCGCTCAGAGTATACCTTTTTCCCATTTTTGCTTTATTTATCTTTTTTCTAGTGCATCGTGTATTTTCCACCAAGTGAGTGAGAAAATGACAGAATAAAGAGAACTTTCCTGGTATCCAACATGATCCAAGATATAAACAACACAATGGAACAATATAACCTCTTATTGAATGATTATACCAGTAGTCGAATGATTACAATACCAAACGATTGAATATCAAAGAGATAGACAACCTTTAACAATATGAGAAAGATTACACTCAAAGTGATAATGGGTTTTGTAATGTGTAAAGATGAAGATGTGATGTCTGTTGTGTTGTTGTGTCGAACCCATAGATGGGATGAGGATTTATACTAGCAGGAATCTTGCACTCCTTCACAATAGTCTTTTGACCATGAAACTTTGCATTCCAGCCCCTTTGCATTCTATGAATGACAAAAATTACCCTGAAAATAAGCTAATCATACCATAAGATGATAACATATAAACAGAAGGTTTGAAACTTAATATGGAAGCAATATATTTTTAATACACCTCATCAGATTAAGTTTTAAACATGTCAACAAGGTTTAGTTTTTCTGTGAGAAACATGTGTTGGTCAACAGCCAACCCTTTAGTTAGAATATCTGCATTATTGTTCGTTGAGTCAATCTTAGTAGGTTTTATTATTCCATCAATCATTTTATCTCTTATGAAGTGAAGATCAATCTCAAAGTGTTTGGTTTGGTCATGAAAAACCGAATTAGATGCTATTTGGATAGCCGCTTTGTTGTCATAGAACATTGTGATAGGTTTCTCTATCCTGATGTTTAAATCTTGCAGTAAGTTTGTTAGCCAGATAACCTCACATGTTGCAGATGCAAGAGCTCTATACTCTGCTTGTACAGAGGATCTAGAGACCAATGATTATTTTTTGCTTTTCCACGAGATAAGGGAGTTTCCCATAAATATGGCAAAGCCTGTGACAAATCTCCTTATTATTCTGCATTTAACCCAGTCTGAGTCTGAGTAACTACAAAGATTCATATTGGTACCTTTGGAAATCATAATGCCTTTACCAGGAGACTGTTTAAGGTATCTAATAATTCTGAAGCCAAGTTTAAGATATCATTTAAGAGGAGAGTGCATGAATTGGCTCAATGAGTGAACATCATAAGAGATGTCAGGTCTCGTATGTGTGAGATATATAAGTTTGGCAAAAAGCTTTTGATATTCAGTTATGTTTTTAAGGTATTTGTCCTTTTTGTTTGTAGGTTTGTCACCAACGATCAGTTTTGATTCAATGGGTGTTTAAGAAGGTTTACACGCCAACAATCCATATTCAGAAAGAAGTTCGAGGCAATATTTCCTTTGGGAAAGGCATATGTCATTTTCATTTTTTAAGACCTCAATTCCTAAAAAATATTTTAGCTCACCCAAGTCTTTGATTTGGAAGTTGGTTTTGAGAAAGCTTTTTACTATGTTAACTTCTTCCAAGTTGTTTCCTGTGACTACTATGTCATCAACATATACAAGTAGCCCAATGAAGTGGTTGTTTTCACTTTTGATGAATAATGAGTAGTCACTCCTACTTTGTTTAAAGCCATTTTTTATTAATGTTTGACAAAGTTTTTCATTCCATTTCCTTGGTGCTTGTTTGAGACCATATAAGGATTTTTAGCTTGTAGACTCTCTGATCATTAACAAAAAAGTATCCTGAGGGAAGTATCATGTACACCTCCTCGGTTAGGTTGCCATAGAGGAAGGCATTGTTGACATCTAACTGAAACAATGGCCATCCATTATTAACAGCAATGTTAATAAGGCACCTAACTGTGACAATCTTCACAACAGGAGAGAATTTTTTATCATAATCAACACCCTCTCTTTGGTTGTATCCTTTTGCCACCAACCTGGCTTTATATCTTTTAATGTCTCCATTGGACTTATATTTGACTTTGTAGATCCATTTGCACTCTATGGGTTTTCTACCAAGTGGTAATTGAGTGATTTCCCATGTTTTATTTCTATTTAGGGCCTCCATTTCATTATTCATGGTAATAATCCATTCTTTATTTTTACATGCATCATGAAATATGTTTGGTTCAAAAGTCTTGTTAAGATTTGTTGCAAAACAATAATTATCTTTGCTTAAATTAGAGTAATTTACAACTCTGTCTATACCGTATTTGACTTTGTTGTCAAGAACAAAGTCAGAAAGTTTTGTAGGAAGTTTAGAAGTTATTTCGGATCTCCTTTGAGTTATGGGCTCATTTACAACATTTTGAATGTTGAAGCCATTACCCTCAGAAGTGGAATTATGATCCACTATATTGTTATCAATTAAAGAAGTGATGACTAGATCATCCTGGGTTGCTCCAGAATCACTATAAAGTGATATATTATCACTAAGTGAATCTGTGCCATCCACATTATGTATTGCTTCAGAGTTGAGTGATGTGTTGTCACTAGATGACTCTATGCCATCAACATGCAGAGATTTATCACCACTACCCTGATCATTATTAGCCTCTGAATCATCATTGGGTAGGAGATCCAAAGAACTTTTGACATAGGGAGTGTCAAAAAAATTGAAGTGATTTATTTTGGAAATAGGATTTGAGAAGATTTTTTGATTTTCTTTCATCTTTAAAGGAAAAATATTTTCGTAAAACTTGACATCCCTTGAGTAGAAAAAACTTTTATTTTGCAAGCTTAGTAACTTATAACCTTTTTTGTGTTGGAATAACCAACAAAAATGCATTTTTTGGATCTTGTTGAAAACTTGTCTTTATTGTTTAAAATAGTAGAAAAACAGAGGCATCTGAAGGACCTTAAGTGACTTATGTTTGGTTCATTTCCAAACACAAGTTCATAAGGAGATTTCCCTTTAAGAACAGAAGAATGAAGCCTATTAATTAGGTAAGTATCCATTAACACACATTCCGTCCACATGTTGAGAGGTATTCCTGCCTGAAAAAGAAGAGATCTTGCCACATTAAGTAAATACCTGTGTTTTCTTTCTGTTATGCCATTTTGTTGAGGAGTGTATGCAATGGTGGTTTGATGAATGGTTCAATGCAGTTTGAAGTATGTTTGCAGATTAATATTGACAAACTCAGTGCCATTGTCACTTCTAAAGATCTTAACAGATTTGTTAAATTGATTTTTTAGGTAATTATGAAACTCAATAATATTTGCAACAACTTTATTTTTTGTTTTTAATGATATACCTAAACTGCTCTGGAGTAGTCATCAACAATAGTAGGGAAATATTTAAAACCTTCTCGACTTGTTACTTTGTAAGGACCCCACACATCTAGATGAATCAAGTCACCAACTACAGTGCTTTTGTGGTCACTTAGAGGGAATGGTTCTCTAGTTTGTTTTGAGTAGTGACAGGTATCACAAGGAGAAGAGTTGAACCTCCCTTTAAAGTCAATTTTATGTTTTAGGGCTTTTAGAACTTGATCAGAGGGATGATCAAGTCTATTGTGCCACAAGGAGTTTGAATGACAACTTATGATGTTGTTACTTTTGATAGAGTTACTTGGACTAGTGAAGTCAAGAAAATACAAACCTTCTCTTTGACTACCAGTCCCTAGAGTTTTCTGAAGCTACAAGTCCTGGATATAGCATTTGTGTTCATCAAAACCAATAAAAAGTTTACTATCCCTTTCCAATTTATGTACTAACAGAAGATTGACAGTATATTCAGGAACATATAAAACATCATATAAGACGATTTTATCACTTAATCTCAGATTCCCAACTTTTTGAATGTAGGCAGTTGTGCCATTAGGATGGTCAATTTGAAGTTTTAAATCAGATATGTCCATTATATTTTCAAGTTTGTCCTCTGATGTAACCATGTGTTGGTTAGCACCAGAGTCAATGATCCATCCTTTGTTAGTTTTATAGATTTTAAATGAAGTATTTCCACAAAAATAAGTACCTCCCATATGGGCATGCACATTGTTGGAATTCTTAGAGTTGTTTAGAAGACTTATCAGCTGCTGAACCTGTTCAGCTAAGAGAGATGCACCAGAAGATGGTGAAGTAGTGGAAGTAGAGGTAGGAACCTCTATAGATGCATTGTTGCTAGAGTGTGTATTAGTGGACTTCTGATTTGCCCATTTCTTTTTTATGTGATCTAGATATCCAACAATTTTATAACATTTGTCAATTGTGTGTCTAGTAAGACCACAATTAAGGTTTGAGCAAATTAGATTAGGATTTTTTCCATTTTTTCTGTTACTATTATTATGCCCTTTGTTGTGTGTTTTATTATAACTTCTAGCAGCAAATGCAGATGCATGATGTTTGTTTCCAGCAACAGACGAGGAGCCTCTATGAGATTCCTCTCTGGAAATAACAGAAAAGGCAGTCTTAACATCAGGTATAAGGTCCCTGGTCAATATGTTGCTTCTCAAAGGTAAGTACAATTCATCTAACCCCATTAAAAATTGCATAAGTTTTAAAAGGTCTTTATGTTTTTTGAAATCTTTTGCTACAGCACAAGTGCATGCAGGAAGTTTAACTAAAGCATCAAACTGCTTCCAAAGAGAATTTAGTTTGTGATAGTAATCTGAAAGACTTGACCCATTTTGATTTAAGGTATTAATTTGATGATGTAGGTCAAAAGTGATAGACCCATTGAATTTGTCATAAGTCTCTTTTAGTTCATCCCAAACTTCAGAAGGAATTTTAGAAAAAATTTGTCCAAGATATAATTCATCAAAGATTGAACCAAGTAACCAACCCAACACTACTGAATTGCACATTTCCCATTGATTAATCAAGGACTTATCAGTTGGTTTTTTGCAAGTTCCATCTATAAAACCAAGTTTATTTTTTGAGTGCAAAGCTAATGTTATGGCATGGCTCCAAACATTATAATTATCTGTTCCAGTTAGTTTTAGGTTGATTATAGGAGTGATGCTAGCATCAGTAGGATGCAAGTATAACTCATCACCAAAGATGAGTTTGCTAGCAACATTAGCACTCGAGCTAGCCTGTGTTTGTAGAGGATCATCTTCTTCTGGCGTGTTTAAGTTTTAAAAATTATTTGATATAGTAGAAAATAAAAAACAAAGTAGTTTGATTTTCAATTTCAATTAACTAAGATAAAGTTTTAGACACACTACTAATAATCAATAAACTAAAAAAATGCCAGAAGATAGAATAATTATCCACATAATATTTAGTATTTAAGGAACACACAGACTTGATTATTTTGAAAATACCCAACTGATTTTGCCTCAAACACACAAAGTTGATCCTGTTTTAACCAAGATCAGGTGAGTAAAGAGATCTCACAGTGAGCAGCGGAAAGATTACGCCTCACAATCGAGGCAATTAAACGCGGTTGATAAAACCCTTAAAAATTAGGGTTTGATATGAACCTTAATTTTTTGAATCCAGCAATTAAACCCACCAGGTTGCTTAAACCGTATCTCCAAACTTCAGTTGCTTAAGAATACTCTGTACAAACAAGTACCCTAACTCAATTGAGATAGGATCTTTGAGGCTTGATAGTAATAAGATTATTTGGCTCTGATACCATGAGAAAATGACAGAATAAAGAGAACTTTCCTGGTATCCAACTTGATCCAGGATATAAACAACACAATGGAACAATATAACCTCTTATTGAATGATTATACCAGTAGTCGAATGATTACAACACCAAACGATTGAATATCAAAGAGATAGACAACCTTTAACAATATGAGAAAGATTACACTCAAAGTGATAATGGGTTTTGTAATATGTAAAGATGAAGATGTGATGTTTGTTATGTTTTTGTGTCGAACCCATAGATGGGATGAGGATTTATACTAGCAGGAATCTTAGACTCCTTCATAATAGTCCTTTGACCATGAAACTTTACATTCCAGCCCTTCCTTTATTGCATTTCATAAATGACAGAAATTTCCTTGAAAATAAGCTAATCATATCATAAGATGATAACATATAAACAGAAGGTTTGAAACTTAATATGGAAACAATATATTTTCAATAGTGAGTAACACTTCATATGAATATGGTTTTAACCATCTTTTAGAATTACAAGTGATAATTTTTGATAGTCGGCACTCAAGGCTTTTGTTCTAGTGGTATATGCGTTCCATACCAACCTAGAGGTTATGGGTTCAAGCTTCACTTGAGTCATTTGTGAAATTTATTGTGAGATAAGTGGTATAGGGTGTGAAAAAATTGCGGTTCTAAAAAAAATAAAAAAATTCGATAGTAAGCGGGTAATGGTCAAAACAGTAATTACTACTATCTTAAATGAGTAGCCATCATCCAAGTAAAACAACAAATCACAATTTAACTATTAGACTTTAGAATACGAATAACCATGTAAAGCCATTCTTTATTCATTTTTCATGTGCACACATTTATTAAATGTGGCTAACTAGAACCGTAAGAAGATTTTAAATAAGATCGTGTTTATGAGGCTGCAAGTGTAAGCGGATTTTGAACAAGATCAATGCGTAGAATGTATGGTTTATTGACAGAACCCAAGTACAAGTAATTTCCGATCTTCATCCCACATGATGTCATTTCAAATTATTAGATATAGTATTCACTTTAGTCAATAGGTTAGGGGGTTTAGTGTAAAGTTAACTCTAATTATAGCCATATTAGGGTTGTTGGGTTTCTTTACAGCCCAAGCTCATCCTCCCCCTCATCTCTATAAAAAGAGGTGAAGGGGGAAGGGTTTTATACTTTATTCTTTTCAACATGTTTGTTCTCTCTCCTCATCTCTATAAAAGGAGGTGATGGGGGTAGGGGTTTTGTACTTCATTCTTTTCTTTACTCAATAAACATGTAATATTGAGGGTTATATTCTTGTGCATCTTTTCTTTTTCTGTCATACATAATCTGCTGGATTGTGTTCGTCTTCAAGATCAGATTTATTCCGCACTAGTAACCAGGTTGTAGGGTGATCGAATATTACAAGTGGTATCAGAGCCAGGTTCGTAGGTTCTCTGGTTAACTAGGATTGATCAAGAAGAGGTCTTTGTTTTTTGGTTTTTTTTAGAAGGAACATAAGGGTTCTATTCTGTTTGGGCTACCAGGTTCTCGACAACAAAATTTCTTGGCTTTCAGGTTCGTAAACTACAAGGTTGCGGCAGGTACGATGGGTATCGACAGTAAAGGGTTTCTTGAGTTCTTTGATTTTCTAGGTTCGCGACAAGGTGTAGAAGACTTAAGGGATGTTAGTCTTCAAATAATAATAATAAAAAATTATTACTTGGAGTTACGCACAAGGTACTTTGTTTGATTCGTTGTTGTGAGGTTTATATCACAAGGTTATCAGAATAAACAAAGGGTCGGCGAATAAGTCCAAGACTTGTCGAGGTTGCAAGGTTTCTTAGGTTACAAGAAATTGTTTTTGCAAAAATAAAGTACACAATGGTTACTTCAAAAAGCTTAGGGTACTTTTTTAATCAAGGGTTGTCGATTTGATTCGATGGTCTGATTTCCAAGGTTTAATCGATATTTGATTAAGAAGGGGTTTTGTTTTTTGAAGGGTTTCTTGGTTTGATCGATATCTAAAAAGGTTTATTCTTAGGGTTATATTGATAAAGAAAGGGTTTTTTTATAAACAGGTTACTTTGCTAGATCGTGTTTTGTGTAGGTAAATTCACAAAAGGTTAAACGGTTAGCAAAGGGTTAAAAGAATGGCTAGTATAAATACTAGGTTAAACATCGAAAAGCTCGATGGGAATATTGTATAAAAGCATAGAGGTTCAAAACAAGTTGGTTCAAACAACTTGGTCCTGGTGTTGAAACAAGAGTCCATGGAGTACATAATGAAAAACATGTTTGGTTTGAGGTGGAACTGCAGGGATCTCAAGGGGAACGTGAAGCTAAGGTTTTTCAAGTTAGTAACGATGATACTGCAGTGGCTCAAAGACGGTTGGAGGACAAGCAACATGAAGAGAAGACAAACATAGACTGCTTGGTAAAGGAGCAGGAAAAGGAATATCAGACTGGGTGGAAGATCAAGACGGGTAATGTTCTTGATTCTTGTAATCAGAGGTCTACACAACAATGTATGAAGAGTGGGGTCGCCAAACATTTGGGTGTTGCAGGGATACAACAGCAGAATGGGTTGGTTGATGAGACAAATGTGACACTCTTTGCTAAGGTACGTTGTTTTCTTATTCAGTCTGGTTTGTCCAAGGTTTTTTAGGCAGAGGATACAACCAGGTCTACATATCTAGTGAATAGGTCACCATCATCAGCGATTGGATTCAAGAAGCCTATAGATATGTTGGGTTTTTTGTTGGCTTGCTAGTATTAAGCAAGGGATGCTTGAACTGGTTAAGGTCAAATGCATATTCCTGGGATACCATAAAAGTATTGTGGGTAATAAGCTTTGGAGGTTAGATGACTTTACTTTAACGGTAGTACTTTACAGGAATATGAATTTCAATGAGAGTAGAGAATACAAGAAAAATTTCATTGGTTCTGGTATAGGTACGGGTTCAATGCAGGTGTTGCATGGATTTGAGTTTGAGATGGAACCGCTAGGGATCATATATTTGAGGTGGAACCTCATAAGAATGTCAATTAAGAAGCTGGTTTACAAGAAGTAAAAACTCAAGATTTGATGAACTAGCAGTTAGCACGTGATAGGAATCAACACTTAGCATGTGAACTATTCGGGTATAGAGAAGACAGTAATGAGGCTGATTTTGCAGTTGTTGCAGTAGAGAAGATTTATGCACATGAGTCATTGACTTTCTGTAGGATCCCGATAACACTTTACTTTATAGAATCAAACACGAAATCGGAACAAGAAAAGAGATGAGGAGAGTTGTTTAGAGAGAGAAAGAGGAGAGAGAAAATGAGAGAGAAAAGAGAAAAGAATTATTAGATATTTTAAACAACTAACTTTTCCAAGTGGAAAAGTTCCTTATATACCCCGACACTTAAAAGTGACGCGCGGGATAT
>BQNB010107691.1:1673-13817 GCA_026074375.1 Tanacetum coccineum | reverse complement strand
ATTGGTCACACGTTCAAAATTCATATGTGA
Organism: Tanacetum coccineum; assembly: GCA_026074375.1. Classification (NCBI taxonomy): domain Eukaryota; kingdom Viridiplantae; phylum Streptophyta; class Magnoliopsida; order Asterales; family Asteraceae; genus Tanacetum; species Tanacetum coccineum. Next base: position 13,787 of record BQNB010107691.1, on the reverse strand, counting down.
CCAAACAATATTACCAGTTACTTTTAGCCACATGATGTTCGAATGTGTGGCAATACAGTTCTAATGGTCACACAATAAAAATGTTCATGTGTGACTAATTAGTAAATGGTGTCTTTTTTGGTACCTTTGGTCACATAAATATGTGAATGTGTGGCCGTTCCATTTTGTCCATGTGTGACCAAATCCACTTTTTGTACTAGTGGGAAAATAGAAATGGGACGGAGAAGTGAATTACAAAATGTAAAGACTTGTATAAATACCTCTCCTAGATGGGTATTTATACTTATTGTTGTTTCTATTCTATTTTCCTAACTTTAATCAAACCTTGGTCAACTTTACTTAACTTTGACCAAGATAGACTTTATTACATTATAATTACTAATAAAACTATAAAACAAAACAAAACTATACAAAGACTAATTCATATAATAATAAACAATTTTCTTAAATCTAACGAACCTAATAAACTCGATAGGCTAATAGGGTTGGGTTAGGGTTTCAATTGGTTTGTTATCAGGTTATTGGGTTGACCAAGCCTTTCTAGTTTGTTTTGCATATCAGGCCAAATAACCAAAGATTTCCATGCTTTTTATCTTTTTATATGTATAATTTTGGATTGGTTATGCGACAGTATATGATTTGTGGAACAAATTAAGCTACCCTTATATGTTTGCATAATGGCTACTGTTAAATATGAAACAAAATGACAAATTGAGCAAAATTCATATGTTTGCAACTTTGCATAATGCGTACTCTTAAAAATGAAACAAGATGACAAATAAAGCTAAACTCATATGTTTGCATAATGCCTACGGTTAAAAATGATGGAAAGATGCCTACTGTTAAATTAAATTCCATGCTTATTTGACCTGTGAATGCTTGTTTCCTTCGCTATATATTGTGTCAAAGGAAAGTATAACTACCAAGCTGCCCTTAACTATAAGTTAATGTCATATAATGCAATATATTTTAAATTCGTCAACTCGTAGGTTAAAATTAGCATGTAACCCGATAACTCGATAAAAACAACCTGATAGACCCGAACTAGACTAACCTAATTTCTTATTGGGTCGGGTTGCGGGTTAGTTTAAATTTATTAAAACCCGATAAACCCGACCCGATAATCCGTTTGACACCCCTAACCACAACCTTAATCGAACCTGTTTAAACTCGTCACGGCCTCTTATAATTAATATCAATATTACAACCCCTACCATTACGTTTCCATCAGGAAACGTGAACAACTAAAACTAGCTACTCTATACTAAGAGCCATGTCGAGTGGCGACAAAAGTTTGCCCGACTCTCTTTAGACGATAAGCCACGAACAACAACACATGCATAAACCTAACAAAGTAACTACACATAAAACCTAATTAACATATATACTAAAAGTCATCACAGATTGCGTCAAAGCCGGATTTAAATCAACAACATTCTTGCAATTTAATCAAACAGATGGACGTAAGCCCAAAGAGAGCCAGGCAAACATTTGTCGCCCTTCGACATGTGATAACATCAAATACTTTATACTCTTTAATATCAAAATCCCTTATAAAATGCTCATAATAGTTACATTTTAGTTAAATTATGTAAGGGTGCAAGGTGAGCGTTGGAGCAAAAAGGCGTGGAAATGGAAGGGTGCAAGGTGAAAAATGCACAAGGAAGGTTTCCCAGGAAGAAACTATGGCGTTGCTGACCTGTAGGGGCTACGCCGTAGCCATGACATGGCTTAATATGGAAACTAAAATCAAGGCCAACTACGTCATAGATAGCCAGTTGGGGCTACGGCGTAGCTAAACACCTTGGCTAGGCCGTAGCTAATGAAGATTACGCAAATATTTGGTGCATTTATTGAACTACGACATAGCTTAACACTTATGGCTACACCGTAGGTGAGACGAAACTATAAATACAAGGCCTAATCTATGTCATTCGACACACATTGGAGATGGGAGACGAAGAGGACGATTAGGGCTACATTTAAAGTCGTTTTTCAGCTGTTATCTCCACCATTCCAAGGGAAGACTAGCTTTAACATTTTTTGTATTATTCATTCATCGACGTCTGTAAGAATATTAATGTTTAATCAATCGATGGTTAATTTTATTATATTCTCTGCATACTTTAGCATGAGTGGCTAAGCACCTTAAGTGCTAGCCCAGTTATGCATCTGTTATTATAATTATGTCTGTTTCCTTTGTTTGATTATCGTTTATTTAGGATATCATATATGCCTGTTGTCTAATCCCCGCATTTTGGTAGTGTTGAGGCTAGTTTAGATCCCTTAAGCTATTTAGTAGACTAACCAAGTCTAAAGGTAGTTTATTTGGATACTAGGAATAGGGTTACTTCTGTTCTTAGTGTAAGGGATTGACGTAGTATCGCTTGCATAAGAGTAGGTACTTATAAAGCGCAGGGAATCCTTCTAGGAGGGTTTAGTGTCGAATAATGGGAATGTCGACACTTAGATAAGTCTCTAGGATAGTTAGGGTCTTAATCACTATGAAATAGATACCCGACCTGGATGACCAACGGGGTTGAGATCATAGGAATTATAGGCTAGGTTGTGACTACTAATCGGAGTTTGTGATATTAGAGTCACCTAAATAAACAAGTAATTAGACATTCCACTAGGAAACATCATAAGCATGATAATAAAGAAATAACTAGGCTAGTTCATTTCTCTCCCTTGATTCAATCTCCAATTTATTTTCAGCATTTGTTTTACTTGCATTTCTTAAAATAAAATCAAAACTGTTTTTTCAATTCAAATTAATAGCTCACACTTAGCTCTTGGGATAACCTCGGATTTACCAACCATACACTACACATAACCGGGTTCTCTGTCCGTTAGTGCGTTTGTTGACCCTTATGTAAACCAGTTTTATAAATTTAAAACATGGTAATTGAAAACATAAACATGCATCAACATGGCTGTTAGTATAGAGTAGCCTATGAGGCTCAAACAAGTTAGAAACTGAAGAAGCGAATACATCCGCCATGACTGCAAATTTAATAATTTTCTCCACCAAGATGCAGACGACCATAACCTTAAACGAACCTGTTTAAATTCGTCATAGCCTCTGGTAATCAGTATCACCAACATTCCCATCTCATAGAAGCAGATTAAAAGCGCAATAAGCATATATAAGCAATCAAACTTCTTATTAACAGTAAAATATACATCTCATATCTATCTTATCTCAATTGCAACTTGTCTATGAGGCTATTAAAAAACAAAAAAAGCAGACACAATTTAGCTTGCAAAACCACATAGAATTTACAATAATATTTGATCAAACAATTCTATAACAACTAGCAAAACAATATTTGATCAAAAAGTGAAAAACTTAGAAAACCAACTTGAAATTCAAACATATAAGTTCATATTTTTCCGCATAGATATATACGTGTTCAAGTGTGAAAGGTTTCCAAAGAATTAATACTTACTTGAGATGTATATAAATCTTATATGATCTCAAGAACCTTCAAAAGTAATATTAAAAAACCACAAAACCTTCACTTTGCTAAACTCCTTAATTCCTACAAAATTTGTTTACTTTTGCTCAACGCAAAGCAAACCAAAACTAACAACTTCTTTGGTTTTAATACTATCAATAAACTATTTCCCAAATTTTGGGAACTTGGTTTGGAAAAATAATATTAATGATCATAGTGAATATCAAATATATATAAATCAATTTTACCCTATAAGCATAGCAAGGTAAGTTCATACATGCTTGCAAACATTAACTAGACGTATACAGACCCATAATCAAAGATGTTGCTTAGCCGGTGTTCCAACAACACCACACGAACAACATTCTTGCGACACCACACCAATCAACTGACCATAAACCTACATCAAAAATACAAAATTGGAGGTTTTGTACTAGAATAAAATTAAGGAAAAATTGATAAGAAAGAAGGATGTACGGTGAACAGATTCGGAAGATGAAGGTTGCAAGGACACGTGCACATATTGAGGACACGTAGCTAGTCGACCTAAATCATCGACCCAGATCAAAAACAAACAAACAGGCTATAGTAAGCCTAAAGAGAGTCAGGCAGGATTTTATCGCCATCCGTGATGACTTTTAGTATATTGTACATAGTATATAAATTTTGAATATAGGGTATTTTTTTGATAATGAATAAACTCCTTGGCTATTATTTATGTTAATCACATTGAGTTCGCTCACCTTTAAATGACTAAATTACATGCATGAAACCCTCAACTATGTCCAGGGCGGAGCCAAAATTTTTAATTAAGGGAGTAGGTCGTGCTTAACGTAAAAAGTCATCATGATAAATATCGCTTTAAAAATTAATCTAAAGTGTTGGCTCTTATTGTTTAAATTATTAATTTATAAATTTTGTAGACATGTCACGCGTTACCGTAGAGCACTTGTATATGAAAAAAAGAGAAATTCTTTGTTATTAAAATTCCCATCACTCATCATAAGACAAAAACAAAAGAATCCGAAAAATTAGATTAAGACAAGAAAAAAGAGCACCAAACATTATGCAAATTAAAATGCAACATGGATAAGGGTCTTCGAAATATATTTGATAAGATCATAAACTACGATACGAATTCACATTCACATTGGTAAAATGAATTTCTACATGGAGAGGTGAGAAAGAAAAAGAGGACATGGCAAAAGGACTTGCACCGAATTTACTTCTATGATATCCTCTTTTTGTTTCTCATATTTATTGAACTAAAGATGTTTTATCAACAAATATCCACACTGTACATACTACCCAGGTAATGGAAAAATACATGACAAAATAAGAATATCCTATATATTGATAAATCTAGAACAGCTGCTTAGAATTTTAAGATGAGGTCTACGACGCAACGCAATTCTCCTTGAAAGAAAAAAAGGATATGGCAAAAAGTATGCACCAAATTTACTTCTATGATATCTTATTTTTGTTTCTCATCTTTCTTTAATTAAATGCAATTCTCCTTGAATCTAAAAACACCAAAGAAATGCACCAACTACTATCAAACTCCTATCAGCATCCGTTGGAGCTCTCTTTCATCTGATGGGAGAAATTCTGATAAGAGCCGCAAGATTAAATGAGTTAGCCAACCACAGCTTTCTTAACAGGTTTTCAATTAGTTCGCCTAAACCATTAGAAGAGTGTTCACAGCATCAATACGACCAACAACTACTTGTGACTGCCACCTGCACATTTAAATGGAATGTGCATCACGACTATTGCTAAAAATGCACTGTTTTCGAAGATTCAAATGGAACATTAGATATATCATGAAAACACACCAAGCGCAGCAATCTATAACATGCCTAAAATGACAGATAATAAAATTATAGAGTACCTGAGCTAATATACTAGCTTGGAATATAAACCAAAGTCATTCCAAATTCTTATCACCTTTACGTAGCAACACCCTTTCGTATGCAACCCTGATGTTATTAGGATGATAGCACATGTGCCACCTAAGACATTGTTCATTTTCTATTTAGAATAAGCGCGATATATAAAATGAACATAGCCACATTGAGGTAAAAAGGATGGGAGAAATCGATATAAAGGTTTTCTAGTATGCATGTAACAGCAAACTCTGACACAAATAAGGTGAGACAACGGTACGCTTAACTACCCCATCCTATTTCCAAGTATCATAGAGAAAATTTATATTGTTTCCTCCCCCCCCCTTACACCAACATTAACCCATCTATTTGACGTATCATGGATGAACTAAATAAAAAAATCAACAATGGCTTAGTAAATAGAAACATCATATGCATGCTTTGGCTCAGATACTATAGTGGTCACAAAAAAATGAAGCTAACACTAAACAACAAAATTATCACAACCAAAAAACTATTATCTAAATCAAATATACAAAGACAACGTACAAAGTATGTCAAAATTGTATTGCCCAAACTTAGTGTCTGATATCAAAAAGCATTAGTCATAGAAATAAGGCAAAACGGCCAATAAACTAAGTTTAAACATCATAGTGAAAAATGAACATGCAAAAAACATATGTTATTTCAATATAAGCATCATCAATGCATGGATATTTATGTGTAACAATTTTTTTGGCTCGAAAAAAGTAACTACAAGCCGGTTATCAGACCATGCAAACAAAAAAACTACATTTAAATTGCATTTACAAAAAAAACGCATCAAAAAAAATAAAAACCAACACCACATGCACCAACGATTGACATCATAAAGAACCACTGCTAAAAGTAAAATTAGTACATGTGATAGTGCAAGCTTGTGTGACAAAAAATATGCTAGCACCAAACACAAAACTCCTATGATAAAAACACCAATGGCAACCTAAAACCATGAAATTAGAACTCGCAAATCACATATTCTAACATAAATCAGTTATAAAAACCTAAAATAGAACATCGACTTTTCCATACCTTAACTGCACAATAGTCCCTCAAAATGTAGACGCCATCATTTTGACCAGCATGTGTAACAATATATACGCGAACCCGAGTAATTAAGTAGAAGTAGCTATCCCTTCTAAGAGTCCACGAAGAATGTGGCATTTACTTTTAAAACCCCAAGATTCCTGATTAATATATCGATTTCTGCCATCATCGTCACTACAACATTAGTACGCGCGATTGGCATTTCTGGGATAGCCTAAATACAAAAGAGAACAATAGATTAACAATCGGATCAAGATACCGTAGCAGGGAAACATTTATATAAAGAAATACAAATAAACAACTACATTAGACGGTATAAATTATAGCATGGATAAAAACTTCCGATTTTACATGCTCTTTATAAACTGTCGATACGACTGCTAATTTCATAGACACTATAAATTATGTATTACCTGTCGCAGAATAGTAAGCCCAACGAAATCGTTTAATGAAGTCAACCCCAAAACTAAACAAAGGAAAACCTTAACTACAATCTAAAAGGTACATGAAAAATATGACATGCACCCCGAATAATCTGAAAGATCGCAAAAGAAATAACCCTCCCAAAAACAAAACCTTCAAAAGACCAGGGTTAACAAGAGGAAAAAATAAGTTAATGGGTGTAGTTGGTTTGGTTAGTGGGTTTTTTGATTGCTAAAGTAAGTCAGATGCAAATGATAATCAAGACCAACGACCTCATATTATACATTGGTAATGCACATAAATTAGAAATGCAAACCAAAACTAACAACTTCTTTGGTTTTAATACTATCAATAAACTATTTCCCAAATTTTGGGAACTTGGTTTGGAAAAATAATATTAATGATCATAGTGAATATCAAATATATATAAATCAATTTTAACCTATAAGCATAGCAAGGTAAGTTCATACATGCTTGCAAACATTAACTAGACGTACACAGACCCACAATCAAAGATGTTGCTTAGCTGGTGTTCCAACAACACCACACGAACAACGTTCTTGCGACACCACACCAATCAACTGACCATAAACCCACATCAAAAATCACAAAATTGGAGGTTTTGTACTAGAATAAAATTAAGGAAAAATTGATAAGAAAGAAGGATGTACGGTGAGCAGATTCGGTAGATGAAGGTTGCAAGGACACGTGCAAATATTGAGTACACGTAGCTAGTCGACCTAGATCATCGACCCAGATGAAAATAAAAACAAACAGGCCATAGTAAGCCTAAAGAGAGTTAGGCAGGCTTTTATCACCATCCGTGATGACTTTTAGTATATTGTATAATATATAAATTTTGAATATAAGGTATTTTTTGATAATGAATAAACTCCTTGGATATTATTTCTATTAATCACATTGAGTTCGCTCACCTTCAAATGACTAAATTACATGCATGAAACCCTCAACTATGTCTAGGGCGGAGCCAAAAATTTTAATTAAGGGGGTTGTTCATGCTTAACATAAAAAGTCATCATGATAAATATCGCTTTAAAAATTAATCTAAAGTGTTGGCTCTTATTGTTTAAATTATTCATTTATAAATTTTATAGATATGTCATGCATTACTGTAGAGCACTTGTATATGAAAAAAGAGAAATTCTTTGTTATTAGAATTCCCATCACTCATTATAAGACAAAAACAAAAGAAGCCGGAAAATTAGATTAAGACAAGAAAAAAGAGCACCAAACATTATGCAAATTAAAATGCAACATGGATAAGGGTCTTCGAAATATATTTGATAAGATCATAAACTACGATACGAATTCACATTCACATTGGTAAAATGAATTTCTACATGGAGAGGTGAGAAAGAAAAAGAGGACATGGTAAAAGAACTTGCATCAAATTTACTTCTATGATATCCTCTTTTTGTTTCTCATATTTATTTAAGTAAACATGTTTTATCAACAAATATCCACACTGTACATACTACCCAGGTAATGGAAAAATACATGACAAAATAAGAATATCCTATATATTGATAAATCTAGAACAACTGCTTAGAATTTTAAGATGAAGTCTACGACGCAACGCAATTCTCCTTGAAAGAAAAAAAGGATATGGCAAAAACTATGCACCAAATTTACTTCTATGATATCTTCTTTTTGTTTCTCATCTTTCTTTAATTAAATGCAATTCTCCTTGAATCTGAAAACACCAAAGAAATGCACCAACTACTATCAAACTCCTATCAACATCAGTTGGAGCTATCTTTCATCTGATGGGTGAAATTCCGATAAGAGCTGCAAGATTAAATAAGTTAGTCAACCACAGCTTTCTTAACAAGTTGTCAATTAGTTTGCCTAAACCATTAGAAGAGTGTTCACAGCATCAATACGACCAACAACTACTTGTGACTGCCACCTGCACATTTAAATGGAATGTGCATCACGACTATTGCTAAAAATGCACTATTTTCGAAGATTAGAATGGAACATTAGATATATCATGAAAACACACCAAGCGCGACAATCTATAACATGCCTAAAATGACAGATAATAAAATTATAGAGTACCTGAGCTAATATACTAGCTTTACGTAGCAACACCTTTTTGTATGCAACCCTGATGTTATTAGGATGATAGCACATGTGCCACCTAAGACATTGTTCATTTTCTATTTAGAATATGTGTGATATATAAAATGAACATAGCCACATTGAGGTAAGAAGGATGGGAGAAATAGATATAAAGGTTTTCTAGTATGTGTGTAACAGCAAACTCTGACACAAATAAGGTGAGACAACGGTACCCTTAACTACCCTATCCCATTTCCAAGTGTCATAGAGAAAATTTATATCGTTTCCTCCCCCTCCCTTACACCAACATTAACCCGTCTATTTGACGTATCATGGATGAACTAAATAAAAAAATCAACAATGGCTTAGTAAATAGAAACATCATATGCATGCTTTGGCTCAGATACTACAGTGGTCACAAAAAACGGAGCTAACACTAAACAACAAAATTATCACAACCAAACAACTATTATCTAAATCAAATATACAAAGACAACGTACAAAGTATGTCAAAATTGTATTGCCTAAACTTAGTGTCTGATATCAAAAAGCATTAGTCATAGAAATAAGGCAAAACGGCCAATAAACTAAGTTTAAACATCATAGTGAAAAATGAACATGCAAAAAACATATGTTATTTCAATATAAGCATCATCAATGCATGGATATTAATGTGTTACAATTTTTTTTGGCTCGAAAAAAGTAACTACAAGCCGGTTATCAGACCACGCAAACAAAAAAACTACATTTAAATTGCATTTACAAAAAAACCGTATCAAAAAAAATAAAAACCAACACCACATGCACCAACGATTGACATCATAAAGAACCACTGCTAAAAGTAAAATCAGTACATGTGATGGTGCAAGCTTGTGTGACAAAAAATATGCTAGCACCAAACACAAAACTCCTATGATAAAAACACCAATGGCAACCTAAAACCATGAAATTAGAACTCGCAAATCACATATTCTAACATAAATCAGTTATAAAAACCTAAAATAAAACATCGACTTTTCCATACCTTAACTGCACAATAGTCCCTCAAAATGTAGACGTCATCATTTTGACCAGCCTGTGTAACAATATATACGCGAACTCGAGTAATTAAGTAGAAGTAGCTATCCCTTCTAAGAGTCCACGAAGAATGTGGCATTTACTTTTAAAACCCCGAGAATCCTGATTAATATATCAATTTCTGCATCATCGTCATTCTACAACATTTATAAAGCGCGAGTTGGCAGTTCTGGATAGCCGAAATCAGAAAAGAACATAGATTAACAATCAGATCAAGATACCGTAGCAGGGAAACATTTATATAAAGAAATACAAATAAACATCTACATTAGACGGTATAAATTGTAGCATCGATAAAAACTTCTGATTTTACATGCTCTTTATAAACTGTTGACACGACTGCTAATTTCATAGACACTATAAATTATGTATTACCTGTCGCTGAATAGAAAGCCCAACGAAATTGTTTAATGAAGTCAACCCCAAAACTAAACAAAGGAAAACCTTAACTACAATCTAAAAGGTACATGAAAAATATGACATGCACCCTGAACAATCTGAAAGATCGCAAAAGAAATAACCCTCCTAACAACACAACCTTCAAAAGACCAGGGTTAACAAGAGGAAAAAAGAAGTTAATGGGTGTAGTTGGTTTGGTTAGTGGGTTTTTTGATTGCTAAAGTAAGTCAGATGCAAATGATTATTTACAAAATCAAGATCAAAGACCTCATATTATACATTGGTAATGCACACAAAATAGAAACGCATGAAACAACCATATAAGACATAGCTTCCGGCCTTCATGATCATAGGCGGGCAAAGACGACACTGATTTTTAACAAAATGAATCCACACATATAAGATTCGCATAAAAATACACACACGTACCTATAGATTCCTTTATTTGGCTACAAAAATATAGGTTGCTGAGACGAAGCATTTTCAATCTCGGTTACCCTTCCATTTTGTGTACCAAAATGACACTTATAAAATTAGTATCAACAACCACAGATTATACATAGGTCAGACAAACCACTTTGACACAACAACCAAACAAAACACAGCTTATAAAACCCAACTTCGTACCCCGCCAAACATGTATGCAGTCTTACCAAAGCAACACCACACAGGAAACGTTTACGTATAAAAACAGACCTATGTCCCCAAATCCCATGTCACTTTTAATTCACACCATCGCCAAAATCAACACAAATACATTCGCATAAACAAAATAGACACACATACCCATATATTCCTTGATCCGCTACAAAAATATACGCTACTAAGACGAAACATTTTCGAACTCAACCACCCTACCATTTTGTGTAGGTAAAAAGGCACTTAAAAAATTAGTATCAATAACCACATATTACACATAGGTCATACATACCACTTTGAAAGATACAAAACAACTACACAAAACACAGCTTATAAAACCTACTTCATACCCTAATAAATGCATCTGTAATCTTACCAAAACAACACCACACAGGCAACGTTTACGTCAAAAACACACCCATGTCTACAAATCCCCTGTAGCTTTTAACTCACACCAAAGCCGAAATGCACACAGATAACATTTGCATAGAAAAATACGCACACATACCCACAAATTCCTTGATTCGGCTACAAAATATAGGCTGCTAAGACAAAGCATTTACGAACTCAGCCACCCTTCCATTTTCTGTACCAAAACGACACTTATAAAATCAGAATCAACAACCACAAATTATACATAGGTTATACATACCACTTTGAAAGACACACAACAACCAAACAAAACACAACTTATAGAACCCGGCTTTGTACCCCGCCAAACATGTCTGCAATCTTTCCAAAACAACACCACATGGAAACGTTTACGTAAAAAAAACAGACCCATGTCCACAAACCCCCTGTCACTTTTAATCCACACCGCAGCCGAATAAATAAAAGTTATCCAAGCGAACCAATTTCACACTCAACAATCCTTACATTTTACACAACAAAATAACATGTTGGGAAAATCAAGTCAATTGGTCAAAGTACTGGTAAGCAAAAGGTCAATGTACTACTAAGCAAAAGGTCAAAGTACTACTAAGTAAAAAGTCAAGGTACTGCCAGTCAAAGATCGAAGTACTGCCGTAGATAAAGGAATCTTAAAGGATTATCACTTA
>BQNB010107690.1:0-15893 GCA_026074375.1 Tanacetum coccineum | reverse complement strand
ACTTGGGAACATAATTTTAATGGCTAGAATGATACCATGCATGAACCAATTCATTAATAAATTATGAATTCATATAATGTAAACAATTCAACAAGTGAAGCAAAATACTAGCCTTTTATCTATCACTGATGAATGTGAAATTTGAATTGGGATGCAGATCTATGTCATCACTCAAACATTATAAGAACCAGCACCATGAACTCTTACTTTCAGCTTCAACCAAGACATGGGCCAATGGGTAAATTCCATTATTTGAATCAAGTCCAACAGCTGCCAATACTTGGCCTGGAAATGGCCCCTTCAGGAAAGCACCATATAAGCCTAACATATCTCTTATGCAGGCTCTAAAACCTAATTTTATTTCTCTCAAACAAACGTATATTCTCTAAAACACCTTAGTAGGCAAAGAAGGATCGGTATTCCTCTCAACTGCAATCTTGACAGTGGTATTAGGGTTTGTAGACTATAACTTAACAACATAGTCTCTAAGCATAGAATACTACAAAACGTGATCTCCTCTAATCTCTCTTTCAACTTTAGCTTTAGCTCTGAAAGCTTTGCTCATAGATATCTAAAGCTCTAAGTCACGTTGGAGCTGGTCTTGAACTGCCTTAACTGGGATCTTAAGATTAACCCTGACTTGATCAAATATCTTCTTAGACAAGAATTTGTAACTGCAGTGTTTGATTTCCCTAGATTGAAGGCATTTGTATGTATCTCTGTGTGTCCTCACCACCTAATTTTTTATGTGTTTGTCTTTTCCTACATACAAGACCCAAGGGCAGAGATCCCCTTTATCATGTGCATCTAAAGCAGAAGAACATGCTTGACTGTCATCATTGGTACATGTATTCTTCCTTTTTTTACTCCTATTAGTTGGGCCACTTGATCCACTAAGCCCAGCTTCCATTCCATGATTTGGGCTAGTTAGTCCAGTACCTTATGACATTGTAAATACAAGCATTTTTCCATCACATCTTGCTCTTACCTGACACTGTCATTTTTTATGCAGCTTCAAATTTTTTCTGATTTTAATGAAATGCAGGTAGACTCTGTCCTAAGCCTCTTTTGCAATAGTAAATTTCTGCCCAATGTAAAATGAGTACTTCCATTGACCACTAGCATTTATAACACCTTCCATTTCTCTGCTCAATTCAGCTAACCTTCTCCTTGTGTAATTACTTGTTTCATCGTCATTACCAGGGTCACTATCAAAACTATCCGTATTGATAACATCCACATCCTCTCCTTTTAAAACATCATCTACGACTAGATTAGTGACACCAATGTTGTCAAAAGGAACATCCATGCTAATACTAAACAAATGCACATCAACATTAGGCTCTACAATTTTATTTTCTTTATCTACCAAAAAATCATTATCTTCGTCATCATCATTTGTATCTGCATCTTCACTATAATGAACATCATATTGAGTATCATATGCAGTATCTATCCATTCATCATCATAGAAGAATTGTTCATCACTAGGAGTTGATTCATCTTCTTGACCATTACCCTGTTCAGCATCTTCCTCAAAACTTACATAATCTTCAACTATAACATCTTCCACAATGGGTTCATGAGTTCAAACATCTTCCACAATGGGTTCCTGAGTTCTAACCTCTTCTAAAATAAGTTCTTGAGTTCTAGCCTCTTCTACAATGGGTTCCTAAGTTCTACCAACATCTAGTTCCTCAGACACAAGAAGCTCATATTATGTTTCAATTTTAGAAACATTTAGGTCCACAGCTTCATTTAAGTTCAAGTCTAAGTCATCAACTCCAAAAGACTCATCATGAATTAACCCAGAACTTTCCATACCACTCCTCGCAACATCACCAAAGCCTGCCTCTCCATCTAATTCAGTTTCCTTAAATGATAGTTGGCTCTTCACATCTTCTATAACCTGACTATCAGTTGCTTATTGTGCGACAAAACTCAGTTTATGTTACTAAACGGTGACTATATTGTTGGGAGTACATGCTCTTGTATGTCAACTCTTTGTACACCACTCAACTGTGTATATGTGATGACAGACTCATCAGTAGGAGGGGTTAACATACAATGAAACATACACCTAGGTATAATGGACTCACAAAAATAATCCTTACAAGGTGTAATAGAATCATGTTATGGCAAAGACCTAGGTGTAACAGTGTCACAAACAGGTTCCTTAGTTAGTTCACTAGAATCATGCTATGTCAACAACAACTTTTTTTCAATTACTGCAATGCTACCATGCTCATCAATAATATCTTTAATTGTTCCCCTAAACCGTGGTGGCCTAATGTAAGAGTCTACAACTGTAAAATCGTGTCTTATAAAGACCTTAATCAACTTAAAACTTCTAACAAGGGTAGATAGGCAACGGACATCCTCCTCACATGCCAAAGCATACAACCTTTCATCTAGACTAGTGAGTGGTCTAAGATAATTATAAAACAGGGGCTCAAATTCACCTGTATAACCTAATTGAACAACCATCATGTTCAACGCAACAATAGTAAACAAATCGATACTGACCATATCAAGACATGACCATTGACATACATTGATTACATTATGCCTGGATACCTTCAAAAATTTCCATCATGATGTATTTGAATCAAAAACATATTGGGTGTAGTGTCTGAAAATCAAAATAAAAACCTAACTTCATAAATCGACAATAAAACAAGTAAAGAACACTACATTTGTAAAAAAATAAACTTTTAGCAAAAGGGCTTTAAATCATTACCATAAGCCGATTCGAGATCTTCAATTAGTCGCTCGGTGGTGCCCGTCCACTTTCTTTTACGGAGCTTCCATCCCGTTTGGTCCTCTGATGTGTTGTCGTGTAGGTGGTATTTATTGATTACCAAGTTTTAAATTTATATTTAGTCGAATTATACTAACACAACACTTTAACGGGCAGTGTACCCGATCAGATAGAGTTTCGTGGTAAGTAGGGTGTCGAACACTAAGAGCGAGGTCGTTAATCTTATAATCTATCAGTATTTTAGTTAATCTAATTAAACTAGTTCATTCTAATTACTTGTTAAACCTATGCTAAATTGTGATAACCGGTAAACTTTTCCTAGGTTAAGTATTATAAAATATTATAATTTTATATCGGAGTCTTTCAGTTTTCTTAGAGAAAGCTGTGAAGTTAACTTCAGTTGTCTATTTTGTGTAAACGGTTACGGTTTAACCGGGTATTGAGAAGAGAGTCTTGAGTTCATAAATGGATCTCTTTTGATTCATTTTTCTGTTTTGGAGTGGTTTTGAGATTTTTAGTGCTTTTCGAGAAGCTTTCCTGTGTTTAGCGAAAATCGTCACGCAGCGCGTACCGGCACGACAGTTAAATTGAGAATGGGTCTAAGTAGCTTGGGAAGAGCGTTTAATAGATTTATTGTTTAATTAAATTCATAATTTAAAATAACGTGGTCTAAATACGTGAATCGTAGAAATGTGAGTTAAGGATATTAGAAAAACGGGCTTTTTCGTGAAATTCGGTAAAAGACTGTAACGGTCGTTAAAGTGAAAACATTGGGCAAGTTAAAAGTGTCAAGTGTTATTTTTCAAGGATAAAAACACTTTTAAATTAATGGTAAAGGTTTGGTTGAGTTTAAACGAAAATTCGTGTTTTTGGTCCTGACGCGACCGGTAACGTTTTAAATGAAATTTTGAAGGAATTTAAATTGAAAGAGTGTCGTGTAAATAACCTAGGTTAATGGAAAAGTTATTTTAAACGCAATAAAAATACTAACTAAACCCGGGTAACATTTTAATTTAGCGAGAATTGAGTTTTTAGAGAACCCAACACAAAAACGAGACACCTCGGGACACCTAGGATGCTAGGCTGGTTATGGACAAACCAAGGGAACACCAAGGCAAGTTTTTAGCTTCACCAAGTCCTAGTGTAGTACATATGGATTTGTCTTAACCTAAAATACACACTTATGCAGGTGATTTCAAATCAAAAAAAAGTATCTCTCTTTCTTTCCTCTCTAATTCGGACGAACACACACAAGACCAAGAAACATAAATTTTTGAAGATTTGTCAAGAATGCGGGGCTAATATTTGGTATTAGATAGTTTCGGGTTATAGAAAAAGATTTGGGTTTATTTCTTCGCGTCAAAAACCGAACCAAGAACATCAAGATTGTAAGTTTTTCTAAATTTTATTTAAGTTGTACTTTTGTGTTTATCGTGGTGTTTTAATGATAGTTGTACAAGTTGATCGTCGTAAAAATCAAAATTTTAAAACGAAACGAATGATAAAAGGGGGTGTTTGCTTGCGTCGGGTACAAAAAGAAAGAAACAAGGGATGGTCATTTTTAGATTATGGTTGTGGTGGTAAATTCTATTTTTAGTCAAGGGCTTAGTTGAGGCTTATTTTGAAAGGTTGCTTAAAATAAGCTAAGTAATGGCTTATTTGGTTTTGGGTTTGGATTGTAATCTAAAATTGTCCGTGTTTCGGGCTCAAAGCCCAAGTTATGCCAAGCCCGGCCCAAGATTACAAGCCTATACGCCACCTAGCAAGGCATGGGTATAAATATCCCTTCACCACACTTGGTGAAGGGTGTTGGTTACATTTTCATTCACTTGTAATCCACCAACTCTCTAAACTAACATTCCATCTTTGTTTATCTCTCTACTTTCTCTCTCTAAGTTTTCTTCTTATTTTCTAGCATATTGGTAAAGATTATTGTTGTGTAATGGATTAAAAAGGATTCGTTGTTCATTGTTATTGTGTATCTTAGTTGTATAATGGATTAGTTAAGTAGGATAACACGTGGTATCAATCGCCAAGGGGTATTCAGTGATTGTTTTTGTGGTTTTGATTTGGTTCGTGGTCCTTAAGCATCAAGAAGGTCACGACTTGTGTTTTTTTTGGTACTCAAAATGTCTCAACAATAAACCTTGGGTCTTATACACGTCTTGGTACAACACGATCAAGACTTGGTTTCGTTTTTTTATTCAAAACTCACGGAACAATCTTTTTTGGTTTAAACCCTTGCGTTTTTGACCAACTTTGTGCTTAAACTTGTCAAGCTTTGTTCTTTATCGTATCCTACATTATTCTCGTGCATTGAAACAAGGATTTAGTAGCAAAAAGGCTGCATTCGAGCTTGTTTGAAGATCATTTCTTCATTGCGTTTGTCATTCTTCATTGCGTTTTGTGGATTAATGCTTGTTGCGTTTTTTGTAGGAGACAAAGAAGTACAACTTGAAAACGACCTTGTACTTGTTGCGTTTTGTATATCTTGCAGGTGGCATTGCGTTTTGTCTAGGAAAGTTGTGTTTTGTCTTGGAAGCTGGTTGCGTTTTGCCTACAACAAGTAAACTTGCGTTTTGTCAAGTGATTGAAGACCCTTAATGCAAAAAATACTAAAGGTTACTCTACCCAATTTTTTTTAAAATTGCGTTTTGTCATAAAAGTGTTGCGTTTTATGTAAAAAGGAAAAATTGCGTTTTGTCTCGGAAATCTTGCAGACTGCGTTTTGTCGAGAAAGTTGCGTTTTGTGAAAACCATTACGGTTTGTGGTACTGTGTTTTGTCTGAGAACAAAATCTTGCGTTTTGTGAAGACTGCGTTTTGTATCACATTATTTTGGACTTCACAATTTCAGACAAACCTCAAGGACTATCTTCAAGGACTTATAAACTTCACTTGGACTTAACATACAACCAATCAAACCAACAATCAACTTAATCATACTTGAAATGTCAATTAATTATTCATTCACGGTTTCTTCTTGATTTAGTAAAATCCCGCGAAAGAATTCTATTTCTCGGGTTTAATCATAGAATTGTAAAATCCTGTGAACGTTAATTCATTTAAAACCATAATCAATCACTTACATACTTAAGATCCGATATCCATTCACAACATCATCAAAATGTCAAATTCAAATACCAATTTGCAAACTCAATCATCGAATGCTCTTCATAATGCTATCATGGAAGCGGGTAGCAAAGATCGTCCACCAATGTTAGCACCAGGTAATTACGTTCAGTGGAAATCCAGAATCAAGAGATACATTGACACCAAACCTAACAGTGAACTCATCCACTATTGTCTCCAAAATCCACCATACACGTATCAATGGGCTGAGAAGACAGTTCCAGTTGCTGAAGGTAGTTCTGAAACAACTACAGAAAGGTATATGGAGAACTATAAGAATGTTTCACAAGACATACGCGATCAACTGAATGCTGAAGCTGAAGCCGTTCAGATCATTCTCACAGGGATAGATAACGATATCTACTCCACAGTTGATGCTTGTCCGAATGCATGTGAAATGTGGAAAGCCATTGAAAGGTTGAAACAAGGTGAATCAATCAATGTTCAAGATCTTGAAACCAATTTATATTGGGAGTTTGGAAAATTCACATCACGGGATGGTGAATCACTTGAATCGTATTACTCACGGTTTTACAAGATGATGAATGAGCTTGTCAGAAATCAGTGTCATGTTACAAATCATCAAGTGAATGTCTAGTTCTTACTTCAACTACAACCAGAATGGCAAAGGTTTGTGACACTTGTTAAGTAGAGTCAAGAGTTGAAGGACTGTCCTCTGATCATAACTTTTTGACATCTTGAACCACACCGAATGAAGTCCATGAGATAGAGCGGAAAAGACTAGCAACGTACTGCTAATCCACTTGCACTTGTGCTACAACCACAACCAGTTTACCATCATTAAAACCATCTACTCAAAACATCTTAATATTCATCCACCAGATCACAACATTCTACACTGAACGAGGGACAAAGTTAATTGTTAATCTCTGCACTCCTACTTATGATCCGTACCTGATACGATTAATGATGATGAGAATGTCAAATGGAAAGGAGATTGACAAAATCATGGCTTTAATTTCTCTCTGTTTTATAGAATAATATACAACCTACCAAAACAACTCTTCGAACTTCATTAAACACCAGTTGAGCTAATCAAGATAATTCTCCAATGGATCTACAGAGGCATGGGTATGTTAATCAGAGGGCAGTTATTATTGCTGGGCTAGGGAAAATTAGGTTACTCCGTTGTGCAAAAGTCTGGGATTCAATGTATAATGAAAGGAATTTGGGCATGTATCAAGGAATGTCAGAATCCGAAATGAGTAAAGGATGCAGCTTATCTCAAGAAAGATGATTATTGTGTAAAAAGAGGGAAGCTGGGTTCAGTTGAATGCAGAACGAGCTGATTAGTAAAGATGATACTGGGATGAGTCGGATGATCAGGAATTGGAAGCAACATTATATGTAAATGGCACAGATTCATGAAGGTTACTCCAGATAGTTGACAATTCTGGTCAAATCTTTGATGTTGAGCCAATGCATAAGGGTAAAATACAATCTATGGACAAACTAATAATGTGTTTGCCATGGAAAATTGAACATCCTGAGC
Source organism: Tanacetum coccineum (assembly GCA_026074375.1). NCBI lineage: Eukaryota > Viridiplantae > Streptophyta > Magnoliopsida > Asterales > Asteraceae > Tanacetum > Tanacetum coccineum. The sequence goes on along the minus strand of BQNB010107690.1, from coordinate 8,488 downwards.
AACCTGAATCTAAGTAATGGACATTATATCTGACGGAACAAGGTGACACCAATTTTCACAATTGATTCATTGGTATATGTTAATTTAGAGCTCAGGATGGACTTGGATGATACTGATGATCTGATCCCGAACGTGATTTGCTGCTTTTCTTATTAATTTAGAAACTAAAATGTGAATTGATGACAGCAAAAACCGAAATAAATTTTTGGATTAATCAAACAAGCTTTAGTTGATAAATTGAAAGAGTGAAATTAAAGAATTTCAAAACTATAAATTAAAAGTTTAGATCATCAAATAAACCATTACAAAGAAAGAAACATATGACAGTCTAAGACTATCAGTTGATGTTTAAAGGACCTTACCGAAGTTCCAACGAACTTGATAAGTTCTAATGATGTGAATTATGCAGTCATAGGTGAAAATTGATTGTGCAAAAGCTTAAAGGGGATTTTAATGTCATACAAAATCGATTTGAATAGTCTATAAGGCACTATACTCAAAAAAAATGATGTAAATCAACGATTTGGATATGAAAAAGGAGCTTTGTGCACATCAAGAAACCATCTCCATTATGTCACCAAGCAAAGAGGCTCAAGATTAAGCTTTACAAAACTCGTGATGGACAAGACTTGATAAAGTCATTGCTTTTAGAAAACAAAGTCAAGGTTTTGGAATGATATTGTCTATAAAACCGGCCCAATTGTTCAAACTATGAATATGCTTAATCGAAATTGTAAAACGAGTTTTGTAAAAACCTGAGTTCTCAAGAAAGCTCAAAGAGCGAATCCTTGTCTGTATGTATAGGTTGCTTTATTGTATATCTTGCTTTAGGTTAGCTCAGAATCCGACGAAACGATTCGTCTTGACAAAGAAAGTCGATCAAAATTAAGTGATTTAATCAGACCGTTTGATTATGACAAGTTGAATAATCTTTATGATTTGTTCGTTCCATAACGGGAAAAGTCGCCTGAACAACACTATTTTCCAAGAACGTCAAGATGACGTTCATACATCTTCTATAATGAATTTTCCAAAGAGGACTTTAATAAGACCAAAAAAATCTTTGTTTAGAAGCTCTAATGAACTTTTCAGGATTAAAAAAGAGGTTGAACGATTTTTGATGGAGTTGGACGTTGCAAACAAACAATCGCTAAAAGAACATATTTTGGTAACATAGATCCTTTCATTCAAAATACAATCGAAGGAAATTTTTACCCACAAATTAGGAGAATAAATGCGGACTTAGAAAAATTTCACTTGTGTTTGAACGAGGAAATGATTGCTGATTTGAGATACTTTAATTCTCTTGAACATGAAGTAGACACTCTTAAATCTCAACTGGAAACTCAAAACTACAATTTTTTTTTTTTCTTGAATGAAATCGCCGAATTTAGGGATTATTAATAGGCTAATCACATGATTGCAAATACTTGGTGTGTACATGATTGGGATAAGTTACCAATTTGCAATGTAAATTACTTAGAATGTGGAAAAAGTGAACGTCTTGGAAAAAGAGCTTTTCAAAAAGTAGAACAATGTCAAAGCGTTTTGAAGTACCTTCAGACATCATGCGATTAATCTTTGAACTTGATTTACAAAAGTGCAAAGAAAAGATAAAAATGACAAATTTTCAAATAAAATCAGTCAAACGTATTTCTGAAGAACGTGGATACAATATTTTGAAATCAAAAACCTTGAAAGCTCAATTACAAGACAAAGGAATTGCAATAAGTGAGTTGAAGAAACTCATAGAAAAGATGAAAGGAAAATCTGTGGAAACTAAGTTTGAAAAATCATCGGTTATTCGACAACCGAATGCTTTTAAAAGTCAAAGACAATCAATTTTAGGTAAACCAGCTATTTTTCAGATTCTCTTGCAAAGAAATATTTTTCAAAGTCAAAGTCAGTTACCACACAAAATGTGTCCCATGATTTTTCAAAACCAGTCACTGCACAGATTTTGCCTCAGAATGTGTTGCCAATTGTCAAGAACACAAATGTGATTGCACCAGGAATGTATAAAGTGCCCACAAAGCCTAATCAAACTAGAACACAACGGTTACCTCAAGACATTAGGAAAACTAACAAGCGCGTGTCTTTCTCTACAGGAGTAATTCCCACTACTAGTGTTAGCAGACCACAACTTAAGAGCAATCAACTGGAAGATAGAGTCATGCCTAACAATAGTCAAGGGAAGAAGCAAAATGTAGAAGACCACCGTAGGAATTTTAAGTTTTCAAATAATAAAACGTCTGTAACTGCGTGTAATGACAATTTGAATGCTAAGACCTCGAATGTTAACTTTGTCTGTGTTACTTGTGGAAAATGTGTGCTGAATGACAATCATGATTTGTGTGTTCTACATTATATCGATGGCGTGAACTCTAGAACTAGACAAACCAATGGCATATGCCTTATTAGTACTAGAGACCCATGCATAATGTCGAACCAATCTGTTGCATAATCCAGTAAGAAAACCGTTGAACAAACTCCACTGGTTCAAGAATTTAGAACAAAATAGGAAGCTATATTGAGCAAAGTTAGGTAGAACATGCAGTGGTGGTATTCCTAAGTATACACACCGGATACAATTGGAAACTAAGTCTCGACTAGGAAATGTTTACCCTACATTAGATGCCTCTAGGAAATGCATCTAGATACTACTATATTTTGAACATAAGACTCCTAGGTGTTCCACTGTGTCCAATACTCCATTGTCTTCTAATTCTTTTGCAGCTCGTAGAGATCATTCTATTCATCGTCGACTCTAAACAGATCCTTATGAACATATAACCTACAAACAGATTGATTTTAGACCTCAAAGAACAATAATCAACACTCAAAAAGGAGTTTAAATTCACAATAAGCCACAATAAGAATTTGAAAAAGCATTTTCTCAAACTTTTTGAACACTTAGCAATCTATGACAGTTTTGGCAAAAACTCAAACCAAATTATGCAGGCTTTTAGAGCTTTGTTTCTAACCTCTTTTAAGACTTGCACAAAAACAAAAACATCACAAAACATCAAGTTTCATAGACTTAATCAAATAAGCAGGTGAAATAAGCTATAAGCTCGCAGATTCAAACAACATGCTTTAAAACTTATGATTTTTAGATTCTAACTTAAGCAATGAGCAAAAACAGGTTAAAAGACTTTAAAAATAAAGGTTAAATTTCCAAAATGGGTCAAAATAGGACAAGCAGTACTAACTATGGGTTAGTACTGCTTGTGCCGAACACCCTTTTAAGTTTTTCAAAGACATTTTAAACTTGATTTTTAGAGATTTAAGCAAACTTTTCCAAATACCAGATGTTTGACAGGTAAATTAGACACTCTTAAGCAAATTCCAACAAATAAGCACTTATATAAGCTACACTAATCAAACAGTATATAAGCTTATAACTAACAGTTTTAACTAAAAACTTGACAAATAAAATTTAAACTATAAGCTAAACATTTTAAGCACTCAACATCATAAATAAGAAGTAATAAGCATAAATAAGCACAAATAAACAGTAAATAAGCAATGCTACAGTATGATGCTAAAAAGGAAACTTACAAATGCCTTTGCTCAAAACAAGGCAAACAAGCTTATAAATAAGCTAGTCTACAAGCTCTAGCTTGTCAAAGACAAGCTAGTAAGAGTCCATAAGCCCATCCAAATCCGGTTTATCATCTAAAAAAGCTTTGGTATTTTAAGGGTGGATTTTTTTGGTTTTTTTTTTGTAAAATTTTTCTTAAGTACTTAAGCTATTAAGTTATAACAAGTTAATGATAGTTATATAAGAGCTTTTAAAACACTTTTGTCAACAATAGAACACGAATTCTTAAAAGGAGAAATTTTAACTAAAACTTGATTTTCATTAATTCAAAAAATAAAACATTACAATATTAAAAGGTTACATTAATTTTTGCTGAAAGAAAACATTAATTAAATAAAAAGACTAAGTGCCTCCTTCGGGCTTACAAGGAACCTATTTATACTAAGCTTAAGAATATTCTAGGTCCTGTGCTTCTTTGCTGAGAAGGCTCAAGCCTGTGTTTCTTGTGTGAGAGAGATCTCAAATCAATCTTAGCCCTCCATTTTGAGTAGTGCCCAAGTTGTATGATCAAAGCCATTGATTTCTTGTCATTTTTCTTGAACGAATGGGAAGATTGGTGATTGCCAAGGTGGTAATTGGTGGGATAAGGTGTGGGGTGTGTAGACAAAGTAGAGAAGAAAGGGGAATAGTGTTGGGGTTTTGGCGGGTAGTGAGGACAGACACACGTTTGGTGTGGGAGATGATGAACAGTTCTACGCGCCTTTTTTAAAAGTTCTTGATGTTGGCAAAAATGGTCCCTCCAAGTGTATATCTTTATTACACCGCAAGTCCTTGTGGTGTTCATCTTTGGTCCTTGAAGTTTTTGTTAGTGTTGCACCGTTAGTCCTTTTAAGGACTAACGGGGTTACATTTAAAAGGGAAGTGGGATAACGGGAGTATAAAGGTGTTGGTTTGGGCTCTTTGTTGGGTCGGGTATTATAAGAAAGAAGTGTTGGGCTTTTTAAGGTTTAAAGGTTTTGTAAAGATATAAGTGGGCTTTCCCAGGCCTACTAGGTGGGTACGGGTGGGCCCACTTTTGGCAGTTTAGGTTTTCGGGTTTGGTTTTCGATGCTCTTTCCAAATCTACTTCCCGGGGTTGACTTTGACTTGATTTGACTTTGACTTTTTGTTAACTTTTGGCTTTGACTGGACTTTTCTTTCACGCTCTTTCCGTACTCGTACTCGGTTTTGTCGATTTAGCTTCTATTTTTGTCCTTTTCTTGGATATCCATTTCCTGCACAATACAAATACAAAACATACAAATACAATGTATTTTTGGTACGTTTTTAGTCATTTAAGTCCGGTTTTAGAGGTCAAATGTATGTGTAATTAAACACATACCAAAATCCCCTATACTAAGATATTGCGTGTCCTCACGTAATGCTATAAGTAAGCACTTAGAAAACTAAGAATCTCAATCCCCCTCGACTAATTACCTTAAAAAGTAGCTAAGTGTTCATCGAGGGGAATTAAAGAATCAATAGCTTCGAAAAGTCCCATTTTTACCATTTTTAAATGTATACATATAACAACCCAAGAATTTTCATCAACCTATTTTACTATGATCACAATTGTACGTGGAAAATTTTCACATTATTACATTACTTGCATCTCAATATATAATGTAATTTGCATAACTAGAGTAGACGAGCTCACGCAACCTATCTATGGCAATCCTGTCTTCATATATGTCAAGCAAACATCACAATATGTCAAGTCAATATCATCATATCCTTATTACAAAGTGCATTATTCCTATAATGTACCATTCGTAACGTTATATTAAAACGAGCTTTAAACCATTATCATATACCTCTAAACCCTAAATTCCATGAAGGTTTAATATCTAAAGTAAATGCACAAGCTACTAAAGCATATATACAAGTAACATAACATCCCATTTGAAATATAAACTCCCTACAAGTCAAATACAAGTTTTCAAAGCACAATGTATACGTCATTAAGCATGACATCTAAAATAGCCGTTTTACCTCCGTTTTCATTCTAATTTCTTCACCACCACTTGTGTATAAGCTACTACACTTAATATACAATGTGTAAACCCTAATTATTCTATTCATAACCTTTCATACACATTTTTACACTCAAAACCCTAATTCAAAACTCAGAAACCCTAACCCGAGCTAAATAGTAACCCGAGACCCGTTTCTTCATTTTTTTTCCATTCTAAACCTAAACCAACACTCAAATAAGTTGTGATAACTTAATTTACTACATTACTAATCATATACAAACATCATTTCATTTCAATTATACACAAAATGAATCCGAGAAACCCTAAATGAACCCTAAATGGATCATATGAGCTGTTTACTCATTTTCGCCCATTTTAAACTCGAACCACCTATCAATTATTGTTATTAATCCTTAATACAATCCTTACAAACACTAATCCATCATTATTGATCAAATGTAGACGAATTACAAGCTTGAAAACCCTAAATAAGCCCTAAATGACCCGCGACCCATAATCTTGCAAAATGACCCATTTTAGAACTTTCCATTGCAATCAAGCACCTCATGACTCACCCACATGCTCCATAGCAGCTTACCCACCTGCTATAACAAAAATCTTACATGTTCTTGGTACAAAAATTGGCCACATGGTCTCTTTTTCTTCCTTGTTTACACACGGCATCACAAGAGCAAGACAACACCTCAAAGCTAGTTTCTAGCTTATACAACTCATCTCATAGCCTCTCCTCATCACCCTCTAGACTTCATACATGTCCTAATCTGGTCACAAGGTGTCCCTTGGCCTCTAAGGGTCGAATTACTATAAATAGATGCATAAACTCTTCATTTCAAACTCATCCCCCACTTCCTCCTCTATAACCCATCATAGTAGCAATTCTTTGCTCAATATTAATTCTAAGAGATCTTAAGTAGTCCCAAGAACAGAAGTAAAGCAAAAGAAACCAAGAAAAGAAGCCCGGGAGTCGTTATTCTAGGCGTACAAAGCTAAAAGTCCCGATTTTGACCCGTTTCCAAGCTATAAGCTCAAACCCAGGTTCTGGATGTTCTACTTCTTCTCCTACACTTTTATAATGTTCATATGATCCTAAATAAACTCTTGTTAAAGGTTTCATAACTCAATTCATGCTCATTTTCCATTTTGATCTAAAACCGTACACCTAAACCCTAATTTTATGTTTTTCTTAAAACTAAATGTTATAATGGTTAAATATTGTTATAATCTATCCTAGCATGCTTAACTAATGTTAAAATAACCACTTTATTGATTAATGAAGAAATTTGATCTTAAAACCCGCACGTTTACGTTTTGAAACCCTAATTTGACCCGTTTTGCTTCCTAGCTTAACGAATCGTTATTCTAAACTTTTGTTGTGTTAAATCTTCATATTTTAGTTTATTATAACTTATAAATGTCAATTGAAATGTTAAAATAAGCTTGCATGGCAATTTGGACATGTTTTATAAATATTATCCATGCAAGGTGTTAGATATGAGTAAAAGACTCGGTCACCCCGTATATTTATTGTTTATAATAGTTCGTAGTTTAATAGTTAATCGTATGTCTTTCGGTTTTAAGCCGGGTACTAATACCTGGTATTTTGTAAAAACTATATAAGCCTCTTCCAACTTTGGAAGAGGCAAGCTAGTCAATAATCATTTCACTTTAAACACATACTCTCTCTCTCTCTCTAAAACATCTCTCTATGTGTTTCTCTCTCTAGAAACTAGCCCAATCACAAGAATCATCATCCGTGTTATGAATTAAACGATCCTACAATTGGTATCAGAGCCTAAGTGGATTCGTGGTTGATTCTTATGGTTATATAAGCTCTAATTCGTCCTTATTTTGGCTTAGAAAAGCCCACGGCTCAAAAGGCAATTCGGGCTTAATTTGTTGGTTAATCTTGGTGTTTCTCTTGCTCTTCATGTTAAACAAGATGTATTGTTGCCATAACAAGTGATTTACAAGCTCCTAGCTCGATTATAAAGCTTAAAAGATTCGAATTTATTTTGTGTTCTTCGTGGAGAGTTGCTTCATATTGGAAGATTCACAAAGATATACGAGTTAAGGTGTGTTTAATCGTCATATACACACTTAATATTGTATGTTGTAGCTTAGTTTCGTGGCTAGAAAGATCATATGGCTTGATTTTGCTTAATTCGTCCAAGTGTTCTTCGTGGAGGTTTGCTTATTTTATTATTGTTCTTCACGGCGAGTTGACAAGGTAGGGACAAGATCCGGAAATTTAGGAAAAAGTCAAAGGCGAGTTGCCAAAAGTCAAAGGCGAGTTGCTTAATTTTAATAATTATATTCGCGGCGGTTTGTTTAAATTTGGTGGCGAGTTGCTTGTTCGCGGCGGTTTACACAGGATAGTGGCGAGTTGGCTTGAAAATAATAGCCGGCGAGTTGGTAAAAGGTACGGCGAGTTGCTAAAACACACGGCGAGTTGCTAAGATTATAGGCAGCGAGTTGCTCACGGCGAGTTGCTTAGTTTATTGGCAGCGAGTTGCTCACGGCGAGTTGCTTAGTTTATTGGCAGCGAGTTGCTCACGGCGAGTTGATTATTTTATTGATCCAGCGAGTTAACAAAACTAGGCAGCGAGTTACTTCAAAACCACGGCGGTTTGCCTAGTAAGATCTTGGCGGCGAGTTGGCCTGTTAGGCAGCGGTTTGCTCAATCAATAGGAGGCGGTCTGGTTGATTTCAAAGCGGCGGTTTGACAGAAACATATACGCAGCGGTTTGATTTTAAAAAAAAATTATTTTTACGACACTTTTGGCGACACTTTTTGGTAATAGGGTAAAATTATTTTTACGGCGGTTTGATAGTATCCAGACGACACCCCTTTTAGCGACACTTTTTGGCGGAAAAATTAAGTATTTTGTAATCTTTTTTCTATAGTCTT
>BQNB010107689.1:0-22271 GCA_026074375.1 Tanacetum coccineum | reverse complement strand
ATACATCATAAAATTTTAGAAACATAAAACCCTAATCCAAACCCTAGCCTAAAATTACATGTTTAAAACCCTAATCCATCATGTTAGATTACATTAAGTAAAATAAAGACTAGAATTTAACAAGGATTAGAAAATACCTTAAACCCTAAAAATTTTCTTCTTTTTCTTCTCTTGGAATTTTGGCCGATCAATAGAGGGTCTAGGGATCCTTTATTTTTATATTTATAGGCCTCCTAAAAGATCCTAGATAAAGCCTAATTAGAATTTGATTCCAAGTAAAACTCCTTTCCTCCTTTTTTTCTTAAAACCGGCCGAATAAGCCTTTTCCTTTTTATTTATTTATTTATTTATTAATTGTATAATTACTTGTATTTCTTTAAATTTTTATAAAAACCTTAACTAATTTGACTATACCTTTTTGCTTAAACGAACGTCACTAGACTTTTTAAAAAATAACTTTTTAACTTTTCATTTTCAACCTAACTTTCCTAAAATAATTTTTTTTTCATTATTCTTAACTTACCACTTAAAATCTAAACCTATCTTAGATTACTAACACAAAAATAAGTATACGTAAAAATAATTACACATTTAACACAGAAATGCTCAAATCTCAATAATCATTTTCTTGTTACTCAAAAGTGAACGAAATGAACTCAACCAATTTCACCACCATTCCAATCTCATTGAGATGATCACACTCAATAGATTGATTACCAATACCTCACATAACACATATAAACACACATAAACACATAAAATCACATAAATCATACATTGCAACAGGCACCTAAGTCAACACTAACGGTTTGACTAACCTGCTCAAGCCATGGTTGTCACAGTATCCCCTCCTTTAGGAAATCTCGTCCCGAGATTTAACTAGCCGATTCATCAGCTCGATCAACAAACAACTGAGGGTACTTAGACTTCATATAATCCTCGCGTTCCCAAGTAAACTCAGGACCACGTTTAGAATTCCAACGAACTTTCACAAGCGATATCTTACTACGTTTTAACCTCTTAACTTTACGGTCCATAATCTCTACAGGTTCCTCAATAAAACGAAGAGTTTTGTCAACCTTTATCTCACCTAATGGCACATGCAAACTAGCATCCGCCAAACATTTCTTTAGGTTTGACACATGAAACGTGTCATGTACCCCACTCAATTCCTCAGGCAATCTCAATCGATAAGCTACAGGACCGATCCTTTCAAGAATCTCAAATGGTCCTACGTATCTCGGTGCTAACTTACCCTTTTTCCCAAAACGAATTACACCTTTCCAAGGTGATACTTTCAACATTACTCGATCTCCTACTTCGAATTCCAATGGTTTGCGTCTATTATCAGCATAGCTCTTTTGACGATCTCTCGCTGCTTTGAGCTTCTCCTTTATCAACACAACTTTATCAGTCGTTTCTTGAACCAATTCAGGTCCAATCAAACTACTTTCTCCAATCTCAGCCCATAAAATAGGCGACCTACACTTCCTTCCATACAAGGCTTCAAACGGAGCACATCTTATACTCGAATGATAGCTATTATTGTAAGAAAACTCAGCCAATGGTAGATGAACATCCCAGCTACCACCAAAATCAATTACACACGCCCTCAACATATCCTCTAATGTCTGAATCGTACGCTCACTTTGTCCATCCGTTTGGGGATGATAAGCCGTACTCATATCCAACCTCGTCCCTAAAGCTTTTTGCACAGTCTGCCAGCAACGCGACGTAAATCGTCCATCTCTATCTGAAATAATCGACACAGGAACTCCATGTCTCACGACTATTTTGTTATCCATTCGTATTTTTTTTTGTTTTTTATGTGGAATACGTTCTCTAATTTTACTTATTCCCGAAAGTTTTTTTATTTTATTTTAAGCTTTTTTTATTGGTCCGTACGGAAATGATATTAAATGTCACCCTCTTCTCTAAATATTTGTCAAAAAACCTCATAAGACATCTCTCTGTGGCGGTCCGAGGCCCCTTTCGAACTAATTCTGGCAGGCCTCTGGGCTTATGATTTGCTTTGGGACCTCATAATATTTGTGGAATGTCGGGCATTAGCAAGTTATGCCTCATGCGGAGGCAAGCAGGTCATGTGCTTGTGGTAGCTTAGATAAAATGTTTATTTTTTCTTTTTTTTTTACAATTCATAAAAATCAATACAGCCTTTGCTATCTATCTCTATTGCTGTTGCAACGAGCTCATACTGTGTACGATATTTCTAAGGCTATAGTATAATCATCTATCCCAAACTTCAATAGCATCGTTTTTTTTTTTTTATTTTATTGTTTTTATTACGAATGTCATTGTAGTCAATTTCAAAGATTTTTATATATGAAATTGAGTAACTCAATCTCATAGCAAAAATCCTTCTTTACAAATACGTTTATACAACTCTAATTCCTTTATTTTAGCACTCCTCACTTCTGAGTAAAAAGTCTTTTTCAGCACACACACGCGCCCCCTCCCGCCCCCCCCCCCCACATGGACCCTGTTTCAATACTTTTTATAGTGATATCATCTTCTCACTACTTTAATGTTTCCTGTAGCTCTTTCTATGAAATTGTCTTTTTTTTCATAACATTTCCTCATCTCTACTCGAACAACATTCTCCCTCTCCTACACTTCCTCTTCCTAAACGTACCTCTACTTTCTCTTCTGCTAGTCCTCAATCCCTTTTATCATAGTCCTGTTATATTAAAATTCCTATCCTATCCTATATCTCATCAGATTCCTAACTTAACTTTATCTTCATTCCCCAAAATCGATTTTTTTATAATAAGGTATTTGCACTTAAATGCATTTGTAACTCCTTCGCCTATTATTTGTCACTTAACTTATTACACTTTCTAGGTACGGAGACATGTTGAATTTTGTGAATCAGAAAGTAGTTAAAGGAGAAAAATAGGTTGCAAAAACGAAGAAGAGTACATGAACATTTTAAAGATAGAAGGGATATTCAAATGATCTTTAAGTTGACATATATTGCAAAAGAGATATTCAAGTGTCACACATAAATTTTTTAATTTAGTACTTCTTATTATTTTTCCTCCTATTCATCTATGACAAAAGACATACTACCCCTATTCTCTCATACCATTTGTCAACCAACCAACAAGATATCACCAAGAACTACCAAACAAACCTTTTTTAAATTCCCCTACTCATTACTAACTTTGTCATAGAATTAGGAGTCAACGCTCCTTCACGACGCATCATCTGAAATTGGTTATAGTTTTTTTGCAATATGAGTAGTTGCATACTATATATGGTTTTTGTATATAACTTAAATTTTATATATCAAATTTTTCTAAAAATCCTTCCTCCTTCTACTACTCATCATATAGTTCTATCTTTAGTTCTTACTCGTACCTTTCTTATTCACTTTTTGGACTCTTTTAATGGAAAATATTTTCATTCTCATCCAACGAGACTTTCGAGTTCTACTTCACAGTCCTGTAATTTTATATTTTTCACTGTGTTATCCATTTTAAAAATATATATCTTTGGCATTAGATCATTTCCACGCAAGATGATTTAAAAGTAGTGCATTTTTTCTACTTTATGTTATCAATAAAAAGATAATAAAGGTTGACAAAATAGAGTCCATTATAATATTTTTCCTGTGCTTAATTCAATCTACTGTGTGTTGTGTCCAATTATTTCATCATTTTATTTAAGATTCTTATTGGGGTTTATTCGAATCTTTAGTTACATGTAGTATTTCTTACGTTCTCGAGTTTATACTTTTTATTTCAGTTTCAATTTAGAGTTGTTTGATGTTGAAATAATGAAGTGCAGTTACCATGTGGTTCTAAGCTTCTAACTTTCGTTTAATAGTATCATTGTCTAAGAAAATTACGAATACCTATAAATGCAATAGTTAATTTCCCCGCTCTATAAGTGGTTGCTTTTCATATTTTTGTTGCACTTGATCTATTATACTTTTTTTCTTGTAGCTCACATCTATATCATTGATTCCTTCGGGACCCCAAACAAAGGGTGGAGAAAGTTTGAAACACACTTTTCTAGGAATTTTGATTGTAATTGAACGGTTTTTATTTCTTCCAGGGCTTCCACTCACTCCATTTATAATCGTAAGGTTGGAGAGTAGCTTGGGATTGCATTTTTTTTTTCGCGCGTGGGAAGCAAATTGTGTGCTCATTAGTTATTTATTCATTTTTTTATATTTATTGCTCAACTTTTACAAAATGTATATTATCCCCCCCCACCCCCCTATGTCTAAGATACCTTGTACCGTTTAGCTTTCTATTTGTGAGCAATCCTGATTCAGTATTATTTATATATTTGTTATGGTTTAACAATTTTAGCGATTATTAAATTTATCTTCATAATTAATAAATTTTTTAATTTTTATTTGATTTCCGGATGGAATATCGTTTATATATTAGATTTAATTTTTTCTTATTTTTAGATCTATTTAGCTTGAAACTATAAATTTTAGAATAAATTAAATTTTCTCACCATTAATCCCTACCCCCCACCCTACCTCTACCCACAACTAAACCCCAACTTAATACCCCCAACACACTTCTTACCACCTCAATCTTTCTTTGTCGGTCCGCTATTTAGATTGTACGTGGGCATGATGTGTTAAAGTGAAGCTGTGGAATCAATGGAAACTTTGATTTATTTCTCCCTTAGCGATTCGTTATTGTATTGTCTACTCAATTGTCATTATGCAGCACTTCTATAATAGAGGTAGAGAATTTCAGTTTCCGTTTGTATGAAAATAGTTTTTATTATCGCTCTTCGTGAAGCAATGCATTCAAGTTTCTAGGTAAATTAACATGGTTTTTAATTTTTTTTAGTGTTATCCCATGGGATGGTATATTTTTTGAAAATTGATTTTGTATAATTCTTATGCAGTGAAATAAAAAAGTTCTATATATTACTGTAAGCAACAAAAGAGCATGCTAGCGTATGCAACCTACTAGTGGTAGTCAAATATACTCCTACACCCTAATCCCCCCCTCAATCTCAAATATACCATCACCACAAAAGAGATATCAAGCACTTACTCTACACACCCCCTTATAATCACCTCTATCCTTGGACTAGGACATCTCTTGTGGCATTTGTTGTGTACTATGCGGACACATCTGCAGAAGAAACACATATTGAAAAGTTGGTACACGATGGGACTGTCTCATTCAACTGACCTTAGGGAACTTTTGAAAAAGTATGCGTTCCTTGTATGTCTGAAAGTTGGTATGATCAAACCTTAGACACATTAATTGGAACGGGCCAAAGACTTACTTGGACTAAATATATACCGATGTAGTGGACATATTTACAGATTCTTCATGGCAAGAGAGATCAAAATACATACTTCATTCACTAATTCACTCGTAGTATCGACTTAGTAGCAACACCCACCCTTTATACACTGTCCGTATATACCTCCCCCCCCCTCGTTCCTTCCCCTTTATAAAACACCTATACCTAGATTTCCTTACACATGTCGTTACCCCTATGGTTATGTGTCGCGTACTTGTAAAAGCTATAAAATTAAGTGTATGTGATAACCTTTCCAAGACACACAAAAGTTTCAGAGGAAGTAGAAAATCAACTCGGCAGACCATAAATCGCTACATTATGATCATGTGGCAGGCAAGTATATTGGAGTCAAAGAGGCTTTTGGATCATCGGAAGGAATCATGGGATTATAACCTATCGTACTCCTCCTTACACTCAGACTCAACACAATGTGTTGTGTCAGAGAGGAAGTAAATTGAACCTACTAGACTATGGTTCGATCTAATGATGAGTCAAACAACTATTCATAAGCTCCTTTTGGGATATGCTCTTACAAGACAGTTTTGCAGCATTCTCAATATGAGTCATGAACTAAGAAGAGTTGAAAAGACACCATACGAAAGATGTCAATAATGGGCAAGCCCCTATAGATGTGACTTACTTAAATGTTCACAGGGTTGCTCGCTCACCAGAAGGCACTTGTTAGACTCCTCCCCGATTTATTTCATTCGGGGAGTATATATGTTCCCGTTTGACGTGCCCCGACATTGTTAAGCGCACGAGATCGTAAAATTAAGCATTCAGATCCATTGTCTTACTTAAAAGTCTGGGGTTGTGAGGCACTTGTTAAGCGAGATACTCTTACCAAGCCTGACAAGTTAGAACCCAGGTCTATTAAGTGTATCTTCATAGGATACCCAAAGGAAACAATGGGTTATTCTTTCTACTACCCACCCGAGAACAAAGTCCTTGTTGCTCGGAATGCTGAATTCCTAGAGAATAGTCTTATAAATCAAGAAGCAAGTGGGAGTCTAGAAGATCTTGAAATTATTCAAGAAGAAGATACGCATCCTTCTATAGACACTAGCTTAAATCATGAAGAGGATGATCTAGAAATGGATGAACCTCAAAGTGATATCATTCCCATTCGTAGGTCCACAAGGACACGACGTCCCACAGATCGTATGTGTTTATACATCGATGCTGAGGAACATGAGTTAGGGGATCTCGGTGAACCCGCTAACTATAAAGCTGCATTGTTAGACCTTGAGTCTGATAAATGGCTTAATGCTATAATTGTGGAAAGGCAATCCATGAAAGACAACAAAGTTTGGGTCTTAGTTGAACTTCCTCCTAATGGCAAAACCGTTAGTAACAAGTGGCTCTTTAAGAAAAAGACCGACATGGATGGAGCTGTATACACCTATAAAGCTCATCTTGTGGAGAAGGGCTATACTCAAACCCCAGGGATTGATTATGAGGAAACCTTCTCTCATGTTGCAGACATTAGAGCTATTAGGATTATTATAGCCATAGTTGCGTACTATGACTATGAGATTTGGAAAATGGATGTCAAAACTGCCTTCCTTAATGGATATCTCAATGAAGAGGTTTACATGGAGCAACCTAAAGGTTTTGTTAATCCAAAATATCCAAACCGAGTATGCAAGCTGAAACATTCCATTTATGGGCTTAAGCTAGCATCAAGGCAATGGAATAAGCGTTTTGATGATGAAATAAAGAAATTTGGTTTCAGTCAAAATGCTGATAAGCCATGTGTATATCTAAAAGCTAGTGGGAGTAATGTCACTTTTCTAATCTTGTATGTCGATGACATATTAATCATGGGAAACAGCATTCCAATGTTACAAGATGTAAAATCCTACCTTAGAAGATGTTTTGCCATGAAAGATTTAGGTGAAGCTGCATATATTCTTGGAATCAAGATCTACAGAGATAGATCACCATGGTTGATTGGCTTATGTAAAAGTGCTTATATCGAGAAAATCTTAAAGCGATTTCACATGGAGAATTCCAAACGTGGAAGTATCCCCATGCAAGAAAAGCATAGATTGAGTAAATCACAAGGTGCTTCTACACCTGCTGATTTAAAGCACATGTAAAATGTTCCATATGCCTCGGTTGTGGGTTCTATTATGTATGCTATGAGATGTACTCGCCCTGATGTTGCGTTCGCTCATAATATAACAAGACGATTCCAACAGAATCCAGGTGATCTTTACTGGACTACTGTTAAGAACATTCTAAAGTATCTCAGGAATACTAAGGACATGTTTCTAGTTTACGGAGGTGATCTAAAATGAGAGCTCAGGGTTTCTTGCTACACTGATGCTGGATATCTGACGGATGCTGATGACCTCAAGTCTCAGACTGGATATGTGTTTGTTTTGAATGGAGGTGTTGTTGATTGGAAGAGTGCCAAGCAAAGCATTTTTGCTACTTCATGTGCAGAAGCTTAGTATATTGCTGCCTTTGATGCTTCTAAGGAAGCCGTATGGGTTAGGAAATTCATTTCTGGGCTCGGTGTTGTTCCTACCATTAAAAACATTAATATGTATTGTGATTATACTTGAGCAATCGCTATAGCTAATGAGTTTGGAATCACTAAAGGTGCTAGACATTTCCGTGCTAAAGTTCACTACCTTCGTGAAGTTATTGAATTTGGTGACATAAAGTTAGAAAAAGTTCACACAGATGACAACTTAGCTGATCCGTTTACAAAAGCGTTAGCTTTTCCAAAGCATTCGGAACTTACTAGGAATATTGGAATGCTTCCAGCTAGTAGTCTCATGTAAATCTGTGTTTATTAGTTATTTGGATAATTGGGATTGTAAGACAATTTTATTTTCTGATGAATAAAGATACGAGGTATTTGTTATCATTCATATAACAATTGTTTGTCCTATATTTGCATATTTAATCCATGAATGATTTATCATTCTAAATATGTCCATTGTCGGTTAACAGTATGGGAGTATTGTTACACAAGGCAAATATGAGTGTTGGTTATATTCTTTGAATATATGGATGGTTCCCGCCAAACTCATATGTTACTCACAAGGGATGCGTATTGGACACCCCAAACTTTAAATGTTTACTTTATGGATCTGTTGTCATAAGTAAAATTTTGAAAATGGTTAGTTAAGTCATCCTTAGACTTGAGAATACAAACATGTTCTGGTATGTGTGGATATCACTTTTTAATTCTAAGTCAAACGATGTCCTGAAAATGGTAGTTATAAAGACTAGTATTGGAAGTGATGTGAAGCAGCATTCATAACACTTGTATTCAAGAAAGAATTTGTTCCTCCACTTGATGTGCAGAATGATACCTTGGCGCGTCTCCAGAATTAATCAGATAATTGTTTGGCCGAACCCAAAGGGTAATGCAAGATGATTCTTGATTACATTTGGTATATCTGAATTAAATTCTATAACGAGAATCAAAATGGTTAAACTATATGGAATGAGTTAGGATCCATATCCATGGTTTAACGGTATTTAAACAAAAGGATGATTATAGCAAGAGATAAAATAACCATGCTACTGAGAATGTTTATGAAACTTGATCTCAGACACTTCTAGTTTTAAAAACGAATGTGAGTGTTGCTAGATGTTTCTGTCGTTAGCATATGGGCAGTCTGCTACTCCAACTCCCAAGTAGGAGCTGTTGGGTTATGGTAGTTGGATGCGCACACGTACGACTAGAAGTGTGTGAGCCTATTGGGGACACACACGTTGAACATTTAGAGCACGTTTATACTTCACAATACGTTTATATGTAAACAATTTGGACAATGAATGACTAAGACATGATCCTATGGTGTCCTAAGAGATGGTCGGCAATAAGGATTATTCTAGAGAGAGTTTTTGTTCATTGTACCAAGGTGATAAGAAAGAGTTGATGAGATAATGAGGAAATAAGAGTTGTGATAAGGGTGAAATGTTAGTTCTCATACTTAACATGATTTGTATTTTGAGTTGTATAAATACCCCTTGATCCCAGTGGTGTGAATAAAAGTTTTATACACGTAAAATAATATAAGTATAGAAAATTACCAAACTACCCTTGAGGACAAAGGTAATAAGGAAAATTCTCACTAATAATAATACGTATATCTACCGGTAAGTGATTACCTTACTGTTTATCTTCATCACACGTTCCCTCCATTTTTACACACAGAACAAAATCACACAAGTTAAATCCTTCACTCACACACTCTTATCCTTCTAGAACATGTCTCTGACAACTCTGACACCTATTTAAGCTATGCTAGCAATCCCGTGGATACCTATTGGCTACAATAACGTGTACGTAATCTCCTAAATGGGACCAAAAACCCTAATTTCTCAAAAATTAAGCTAAAATTATTTTTTTACTTTTATCTAACCCTAATTGACTAAAAAGTAATATTAAAGAAAACTAGAACAAAAACGGAGTTAAATTGAGCTTAAAATCACAAAAAACGTGAACGGGAATGAATTCCGTTCTTTAAAAAGTGAAATTTTGCAATTTAAACTCTACGGAAGCAAAACTAATTTTCTTAGAAAATATATGATAAAAGAAAATTTTCTAAAAAAGAATTATATTTTTTTGACTTTTTTTATAATTTTTTATGAATTAAAATGATTTTTAAAGAAAATTATTAAATGATTTAAAATACTAAAGTTTTATAAAAATCTTGAGCAAATATGAAACAATAGCTTTGAAACACAATAAGGACTCTAGGTAAAAATAAGCTTTCGTAGAAACACAGCCTTATCGAATAAGTTATATAAAATAAGCCAAAAAGCTTATAAACCAAAAAGGGCTAAAATGTATATAAAAGATAGATGATGCAAAGATCTAACAGATGAGCTATTGTAGCATGATGGTTGTGTGTGTGAGGGTTAAAACACTTGGTGAGGGTAGTAGAGGTCCTGGGTTCGAGCCTTGCTCACATGGGGCTTCCCACTTTCCCAAGTGTTTTAATTTTTGCCAATTTTTTTCAACTTTTGAAAATACTTAAAAATAAGCTACTTTTGCAAAACAACTATTTTTATAAACCACAAATAAGCTCAGAAATAAGCTAAATAAGACAGAAATGCTTAAACTATATTTATCTACTAAAAAGCTAATTGTTTGCATTTTTTAATGAGAATAAGCAAATGAAATTGACAAATAAGCTAAAACAGATAATAAGCTATGTCTAATAAGCAAATAAGAACAAAAATAAGCATAAATGATAAGCTACATAGATAGAAAAGTTAAAAATTCTATAGTAGAAAGCAAATAAGCTCACATAAGCTTATGGCAAAACCAAATAAGCTAAAATGGGCTTATACTATTCTAATAAGCAAAGCTAAACCGAAATAAGCAATTACAATAAGCAGATAAGCTAAAATAAAGAAATAAGCATTTATGGTGTAAACTGTTAACCAAACAGCCCCTTAAGGCATCTTTGAGCTTATTTTTCAATAAGCTAAATGATCCTTATGGACTTTTGGCTCATTACCCTAAAAAGTAGACCTAGAATACTACTTAAAACAACTTTCAAAGAGCATTTTGAAAATCAAATAAGCAGTTAAAAAGCGCTATGAAAAGACTACTTGCTACTATTTTTGTATTTTTGGGTTTTCTTTGAAAAGATAAAATAAGCTATGCCGGAACTAAATAAGTTACAAACCACTTAATTTTAACCTAATAAGCTAGTTAAGATAAAAATTTTAAAAAACTTCATGCAATAAGCTACAAATCACAAATAAGCAACTTGGTGAAATTGTTAACCCAAACAGGCCATAAGGGCACTTTTGAGCTTATTTTTCAATAAGCTAGAAGAACCTTATAACTTTTTGACTCATGCAGTCTTAAAGTCTAGCTTAAATTCTATTAAAAACAATAATTGAAAACTATTTTGAAATTAAAATAAGCAATGAGAAAGCTATATGAAAACTGTCTATTCTATTTTCTTTTTGGTTTTTCAAAGTTTAATGAAAAATGACAGAATGCTATTTTGCAGCTTACAAATAGATGACCTAATAAGCTAAATTTAACACTTTAAGCTCAGAAATATGAAATATTACCTACAAACTACCTGTGCTACTAATTCTAAGTCGTAGTGACTACTTCAATCTTCTAAAAATTAAGCTAGAAAAATGCAGTTTTTCCTTTATTTGCTACTGATGCAGTTTACACAATGAATGACTAAATACTAAAACTAACAAGTGCAGGCCTAAGATATAGTTTCTACACTCTTTAAACATTAAAACAAAAGCAATGAGAGAAATTAATCTAAGTAAAACAAAATTGAGCTTATAATGCTTACTCTTACTGAATTTTATACTAATAGTCTAACTTATAGCTAATTTTTATAAATGAAAACAAATTTAAGCCTAAAAATTACACTGAATCCTATCTTATAAACCTACAACTGAAGTTCAAATTCAGTTTTAAGAACCAAAGAGACCAATAGGAGTATTAACTTTAAGTTAATTCTGTTATTCCAAACACACCTTTAAAAATACTCAAATCCATTTTATGCTTATAAATTTTAGTTTTAATGCATAAAACTCTATTACCAGATACTAGAGATCTAAAAACAAACCTAATGAACAATTACTAATAAGCAATTAAGCAGGATTAATAAGCTAATGCTCTATGCTACTGGTTTTGGATTTTTATGACAGTTTTATAAAAATAAGAGTAAACAAATTTCTAAGCTAACAAGTAAACAAAACAAGCATACAACATTTATAATAAGCTCAATTAATCTAAACTAAACAGCTAAAAACAGATATTAAGCAGAATTAAGCTAAATAGTAGATTTAAAGCTAGAAAAATAAAGGATGACTTACATTAGCCTTTGCTCTAAACAAGGCTGTGCAAATGCTCAAATGAGCTATCAACAAGCTCCAGCTTATCAAATGATAAGCTGGTATTGTCCTGGAAACCCATCCATGTTTGGTTTCCCTTCCATGTTTAGCTGAGGTACATTTAGGGGAGGATTTATGCTTAAAAGTTCAACTATGCTTTTGGGAGCTTAGTTGAGTTATTAGCTAGCTTAAGAGTATTGAGCTTATGAAAACAGATTAAAAGAGCTTATAGGAGTATTAAAGCATAATGAGTAAAAATAGAATTTGTAACAAAATTTCATTGAAAAAAACTGATTACAATACTAGAGATTACAATAAGCTGAAAACAGGAATTGAAATTACATAAGTTTTTTTAAAATTACATAAGCTACTAACTAAAAAATGAAAAGAAGAAGATGTTATGTGTGTGAGTGAGTGGCTCTCTTTTTAGCCTTGAGATGAAGCTTCTAGGCCCTCAAGTCTGTTAGACGCTCCCCTTCAAGCTTTGATCTCGCCCCTTCCTTTAATAGTAATCAATGGATCCATTTCTTCAACCGTTGGATTGATTTGATGAGCACACGGATTGCCAAAATGGCATTTCGTGTGTCAGACCCCCTTTGTGCTTCTTTTGCACTAGATTTAGTGTAAAAATTTTAGTCCTTGTGTGTTTTTTCATATATCCGCGTGTCCTTTATTGTGCACTTGGACCAATAAGGAGCTTTTGTGACGTCTAACCCTGCCATCTCGTCAATTGGTGCTTGAATTGTTGAGTTACATCCTCAATTAGAATCAACCCCTTGTTTTTTAGCAGGGTAAATGATGGAAACAACGATGAATAGTAAAAAGCTAATACACGCGCTTTTTTACTTTTAAACGTTAGTTGAGGGTGTTTGACTTGGGGGTTTGGGTCGTTGACTTGGGTTGGGTTTTATTAAAATGATATTGAGCCGTAGGTGTTTGTTTGGGTTATTATAGAAAGATAACCACCATTATCTCTTTATATTTAAAGAGATATTGGTGTTAAGGTTTTAGGGGTTTTTTTATGTAAAATGGTTATACTTAAGGGACTGTTTTGGTAAGTTTTGGGGTTTTGTTTTCTTGTGGTTGACTAGTTGACCAAGTTTGACTTTGAGTTGACTTTTTGACCTTTCAGCAATCAAATCCCTGGCTCTTTGTACACTCTTTCCTTTCCCGTGTCCGTGTTTGTTCCGTTTTGACCGTTTTCTTGTGATTTTCGCAATATCCGTACCTACACAATCACAAAGACAAAACAAGCAATATATAAGCATTTTATGCACAATTTTATCTTTTTAGGGCCATTTTTGATATAAAACAGATATGTGTTTTCACACATATTAAAATTCTCCAAACTAAGTGATTGCGTGTCCTCACGCAATACTATATGCTCTAAAACCAAATACCTAAAAACTTCCCTAAACTAAATCTTCAAAAAGTAGCAAAGACTTTCGTGGAGAGAGTTAAGAAATCAAAAGCTTTAAAAGGCCTAATTTTCCCATTTTTCAAAACTTTTATTTTTTATTTTTATGATATTTATGATTTATATCCTACAATCTACAATTTATTCTTGTGTGGCATAATATAATGCTTTCATTATTCGTTGATAACTTTTAGGATCATGGAACAAAAACCACTTCAAAGTGTCCAAATGGAATAATTCATCGTCCCCGACTTTCACCTCTCCAAGCCAAGCTTAAAAACAAGATCATTGTAAAATACAAGTATTGATGCTAACACTACTCATAACAGCTAATTATGTACTTACTTTTCCTCCCTTATTCCCTAATTTTGTATCTCAAGATTTTATTTAAGTCATATACCCGAAGGCTCTTTAAGACTTTATTTTGATACTTATTAATTCTGAAAATAAAGCGTAACGGTTAAAAACGCAATAATTGGCTTTTAGCCATTTTCAAAAGATACCAATGTCATCAAGATTAAAGTCCACATCGAGGCGACCAAAATTTGGCTTTTATTAGGTTACTTAAGCAAGGCTTTATTCATGTCATATACCCTAAGGCTCTTTAAGACATAAATGGACCAATCTTATTTGCACCATATACCCTAAGGCTCTTTAAGACATAAATGGACCAATCTTATTTGCACCATATACCCTAAGGCTCTTTAAGGTACAAACAAGGCAAAAATTAAGCAACGGTATCCATTCCATATACCATAAGGCTCTTTAAGGAAAGAATAAGGCTATAATTTCACTTATTAATTTTACTTACCCCATATACCCTAAGGCTCTTTAAGGGATAAGCAAAATATTTATTCATGTGATACATATAGTATGCCAAATTAAGTATTCCTGATGTATACTTATCTTAATCACAAAGGAACTAAAGAAAACTTCTATGAACTAATTATTAACCAAAAAACCGCACAACTCTATTTATTAAACAATTATATATAAAGGTGAAACAAGCTAATGGGAGAAAAAGTCACAATTAACACTTATGAGCCCTAAAGAAATCCAACTATTCCACGTTTAGCATCAAAACTTATATTCTACTCTATCATCTCTTGTCCTTCACAATGTAAAATTCCTAATAACGAAATTCGTGAATGCTTAGCCTAATAAATCGATCTTTGCATATTTAAAATTAATTATGGGAACTTGCAAAATCTTGAGTTTTTCAAGCTAGACTTGCTTTTTATAGCTCCTTGTATAAAAGATTAGCAAATTTCAATTCATTCACGTTAAGGAGAAAGCTAAGATATAAAACCGGTCGGGTCAAAATTTACTTTTGTTCTCAGCAACGGAAAGCCTACATTCGTGTCAAAACACTTATCTCTTTTATCAATTATTTTTATTTTTATTTTTTTTATAAAACTGAACTTTTAATATTTATATAAAATTTTAAAATTTTGCGGGAAAACGGGGTACGTGAGAACAACGGGCAAAAGGTAGGTAAGATCATATCGAAGATATACCACCCCATACTAAAATTAAACATTGTCCTCAATGTTTCCTAGTAAAAAAAAAAGAAAAAAAAAAACGGGATGAAAAATGACAAAAGAATAAAAAAAAAGAAAAATCTGAAAAAAAAAACATAAAAAAAATATAATAAAAAAAAAATAAAAAAAAAAAAAAAAAAAAGACGTGAAGATAAAAAAAAAAGAAAAATACAAAATGAAAAAAGTGGAAAGAATAAGAAAAAGAAAAAAAAAAAAAATAAAAATATTCAAAAGAAAAAGAAAAAGAAAAACAAGAAGAAAAAGAAAGTAAACAAAAACTAAAAAATAAGAAATAACAAAAAAATACACAAAATAATACCCCTCTCCCCCCCCACACCCCCCCCCCCCCCCCAATCCCCCCACCCCACCTCCTCCCCCCTCTTCCTTCTATTTTTCCCTCTTTCCTTTTTCTCTTCCCCTTTTTCTTTTCTTCCTTTCCTTTCCCCTTTTTTTTTTTTTTCTTCCTTCTCCTTTTTTCTTTTTTCCTTTCTTTCTTTTTTCTCCCTTTCTTTTTTTTCTCTTCCCTTTTCCCCTTTTTTTTTTTCATCCTTTTTTTCCTTTTTTTTTCTCCTTTTTCTTCTTTTCCCTTTTTTTTTTTCTTTCCTTTCCACTTTCCTTCTTCTTTTTTTTTTTTTCTCCTTTCTTTTTTCTCTATTCTCCATTTCTTTTCCCTTTTCTTTCCCTCCTTTTCCTTTCCTCCTTTTCCCCCCCCCCCTTTCCTTTCTCAGTTTCTCTCTTTTTTTCCATTCCTAAAACATAACATCAATAATTCAAATAAAACACATCCCACCCTATTAATTTAATCACATAAAAATTTTATCTCCTTATATTTATACTACCCTCCTCTTTTTACATAACCTATATTATTTTATCATCTTCTTTATCCAAAATATATTAATCTTAATACAAAAAAAAACAATACCTTCTACCTACATAAATAAATCAACACCCACCTCTCTAAATTTATCTTTCATATAATCTTCATACTCAAATTTATATAATTAATAACCAATTCATCCTAACTATCATTACTCCAATTCTTAACTCCCCTTCCAATATCAATAAATTTAATACAATATATCTCCCCATACAATCCAAATACCCTAAATCCTAATATTTACAACAACTTTTTTCCCCTCCCAATTAATCACAAACAAATAATAACCCCTATATCTCCAACCAACTTATATTCTATAAAACCATACAAAATTACTCTTCCTTTCTTTTTTTTTTCTTTTCATTCTTCTCTTTCCCCCCATCCTTTGTTTTCCACCTCCTGGAAGGTGGGAGAAAAGGAGGGGAGGGGGAAGGGGGGGGGGAGGGGGGGGGGGGGGGGGGGGGGTGGGAAAAGGGGGGGGGAGAAGGAGAAGGGGGGGGGATGAAGGAGAGGGGGGGAGGGGGCGGGGGAAGGGGGGAGGGGAGGGGGGTGAAGATGGAGGGGGGAGAAAAAAAGGGGGGGGGAGGTGGGGTGGGGAAAGGAGGGAGTGGGGGAGGGGAATGGGAATGGAGAGGGGTAAAAGGGGGGGAAGGGGGAGGGGGGGGAGAGGGAAGGAGGGGGGGGAATGAGAGGAAGGGGGAGGGGGGAGGAAAGGGGGGAGAGGGAAAGGAGGACGGGGGTGAGGGGGAGGAGGGGGGGGGGGGGGTGGGGGGAAAGGGGGGAGGGTAATGGAGAGGGAGCGGAGAGAGGGGTGAAAGGGGGGGGGGGGGAGGGGAGGGGGGAGAGGGGGGGGGGAGAGGGGAGGAAGGAAGGAGGGGGGGGAGGAACGGAGGAGGGAGGGGGGGGGGGGGGGGGGGGGGAGGGGGGAGGGATGAGGGCGAAGAAGAAGGGGGACAGGAAGGGTGGGAGGGGAGGGGGGGGAGGGGGGAAAAGGGGGAGGGAGAGAAGGGAGGGGAGGGAGAGGGGGAGGGGGGGGAGGACAGGAAGGGAGAGAAGGAGGGAGGGGAGGGAAGGGGGCGGGGGGGGGGGAGGGAGAGAGAGAAGAGGACGGGAGGGGAGGAAGGGGAAGGGGCGGTGGGGAGGAGAAGGGGGGAGTGGAAAAGTGAGGGGAGGGGGAGGAAGGGGGGGGAAGGGGGGGGGGAGGGAGGGATGGAGGAGGGGGGGGGGGGGGGAGGAGGGGGGGAAAGGGGGACGGGGGGCGCGGGGAGGGGGGGAAAGAAGGGAGAGACGGGAAGAGGGGGGGGGGAAAAGGAGATGGAGGAGAAGAGGGGAGGGGGAGAGGAGGGGGGAGGGGAAGGATCGGAAGGGGGGGGGGGGAAGGGAGGGGGAGGGTGAAAGAAGGGGGAGGGGGAAGGGAAGGGGGAAGTGGGAGAGGGGAGGGGAAGAAAGGAGTGGGGGAGGGATGTGGGGGGGGGAAAGGGGGAGGAGGAGGGAAAGGGGGGGAAGGGGGTGGAAGAAAGAGGAAATGGGGGGGAGGAGGGAGGGGAGGGGGAGAGGGGGAGGGGGTGGAAAGGAAGGGGAAGAAGAGCTGGGGGTGGGGGGGGAGGAGGCGGAGAGGGAGGGTGGGGGGAAGGAACTGAAGAAGAGGGGAGGGGAGGGAGAAAAACAGGGGAATGGGAAAGGGAGAGAGGGAGAAGATGGGAAGAAGAGGGGAGGGGAAAAAAGGGGGAAGGGAAAAAAAAAAAAAAGGGGGGGGTGAGGGGGGGGAAGGAAGGGAAGGGGTGGGATGGGTGGGGTGGGGGGGGGGGGTGGAGAAGGTAGGAGGGAGGGAGGGGGGATGGGGGGGGGGTGGGAGGGGAGGGGTGTGGGGAAAGGGGGAAGTGGGATGGGGGAGGGGGGAAGGGGAAGGGGATGGGGGTGAAGGGTGAGTGTGAGATATGACGAACGTAAATCGGGAAGGGTTTGTGATGGGTGGAGTTGAAGGATGAAGAGGGTAGGGGAGGGGAGGGAATTGTTGTGGGGGGAGTGTGTTTTTGGAAGAGATAATGGATTCAGGCAAGTGGTAGGGGGGGGTGATGTGAGTATGGGGGGTAGGGGGTGGGAGGGGGAGGGGGGCAGGAAAGGTGTGGTATGAAGTGAGAGTTGAAGTGAATTTTTACTGGTTGGGGAGTTGTGGTGAAGGGTGGGGGGGAAAAAGTGAAAAGAAAAGAGTGGGGTGGGTTGTGTATTAAAAAGATTTGTGGAGATAAGGTTGTGTTGTGTTGCTTAGTGTGAGATTGGATTTGGGGGGTAAGAGTTAAATTTGTTTGAGCTAAATTTGGTGTGTTTAGTTTTGAAAAGGGAAGTGTTGTAATAGTTGGGGTGGGGTGTGTGAAGGTTTTTGGAAAAGGGAATGGGGGTGGGAAGTAAATGGATGTGGGGGGATTTAGGAGTGGAAAGGGTGAAGGGGGGTTTGTGGAGGAAGGAAGGTGGGGGATGAACGGGAATGGTGGGGATGAATAGGGTTGTGGGGTAAAGGAAGGGAGGAGGGGGGGGGGGGAGGGGGGGAGTTTTTGTTTGTGAATGTGTTGGGTATGGAAGAAAGATAGTAGGGGAAAACTGTGTGGGGGAAGAAGATGAAGGGGGGGCGAAGAGTGAAAGGGGAAGTGGGTGTGTGGTTTTAGTAAAGGAAGAGTGGTGTTAGTGGGGGGGGAGAGAAGGGGAATGGTGATGTAGTGAATAGGAGAAAGGGAAGGGGAGGGGTAGTGTTTGCGTTGAGATGGGGGAGTTGGGTGGGGTGTGGAATGAAACGGCTGGAGGATAAAGTAAAGGTGGGATGGGGGGTGGTGGTAGTGGAGGGGAACTAAGAAAGATGGTACGGAGGTGTATTGCTTGGAAGAATTGAAGGGGGGGGGAAGGGTGAGAGTGGGGAACGGACAGAGGAAGGGAAGGTGGGGTGGGGAGGGAGGTGAGGGAGAGGGGGGAAAGCGGGTGGGTGTGGGGGGGTGAAAGGGTGGAAGGGAATGGAAGGGGGGGGGAAGAGAGGGGGGGGGAAAAGCGGAAGGGAGGGGGGGGGCGGAGGGAGGGGGGAAGGGGGGAAGGAAGGGGGAGGGGGGGGGGGGGGAAAAAAAAAAAAAAGAAAAAAATAAAAAAAAAAAATGAAAGATCTAAAAAAAAAAGGAAAATAAAAGAAAAATGCAAAGAACGAAAGAAAAATAAAATGTGCAGAAAAAGAAAAAAAAAATAAAAAAAAAAAATAAAAAGAGGAAAAAAAAATAGAATAAAATACAAAATAAAAAAGAAATAAAAAAAAAAAATAAAAAAATTATTAAATGTAAAAAAAAAAAGAATGAAAAAAAAATAAATGAAGAAAAAAAGAAAAAAAAAAAAACGAAATAAGAAATTAAGGAAGGAAAAAAAAAAAAAAAAAAAGTAGAAAAAAAAAAAAAAAACAGATCAAAAAAATAGTAAATAATAAAAAATAAGAAAGAAAAAAGTAATGATTAAATTTATCTGGAAAAAAAAGGGGTATAAGAACACGGGGCAAAAGTAAGTAAGATTATATCGAAGATATACTCCTCCCCAAACTAAAATCAAACATTGTCCTCAATGTTTCTCTAAAGGTTAGTCAATAATAATCAAGGATATCGGATTTCCCCAAACTAATGACAAGCAAAGATCAAGTATGCTAGAAGATAAATGTTAGTCGATAATAATCTTAGGATATCGGATTTCCCCAAACTAATAGCAAGCAAAGGCAAGGAAGCTCGAGTGAACCGGGACAAAACACCGAACACGAGAGTCTTCAAAAAATTTTGGGTGAATCTTACAAACAATCACAAGTACAAACAACGAGAATTAGAAGAGTACAAGCCTCCTCACATCACAATAGAAATAAGAAAGAATATAGAACGATAAGCATGGGGTGCCTCCCACGAATTGCTTTGTTTTTGGTAATCGAGTCACATAGCTTGACTCGATCCCCAAATTCATTCGTCCTTGGAGAAAGTGTGGAGATCCTTCACTACCTTGGGTGGTAAGTCCTCTCCGAAGTAATGCTTCACACGATGACCATTCACCTTAAAGTTTAGACTATCGGGTTGAGATAACTTAATGGTTCCGTATGGAAAAACTTTGGTGATGGTGAAAGGTCCTGACCAACGAGTTTTAAGCTTTCCAGAGAATATCTTTTGACGAGAGTTAAAGAGTAAAACTCGATCACCAACATTGAAAATGTGGTTTTTGATCTTTGTGTCGTGAAGCTTCTTTGTCCTCTCTTTATAAATCAAAGAATTCTCGTAAGCTCATTAAGTTGAAGCTTACGGTGATCACCCGCGGTTTTAAGATCGAAATTAGCATGTTTCAAAGCCCAATATGCTTTATGCTCTAATTCGATAGGTAAATGGCAAGACTTTCTGTACACTAACTCGTAAGGTGTACAAGCAATTGGTGTCTTAAAAGAAGTACGAAATGCGCACAAAGCGTCATCTAGTTTGTCAGACCACGAGGCACGGTTTTCTCCAACCGTCCTTTCTAAAATACGTTTCAAACCACGATTGGAAACCTACACTTGACCGCTTGTTTGAGGGTGATAAGCGGTAGCAAGACGATGTGTGACCCCATACTTAGAAATTACTTTAGCGAACTGATCATTACAAAAATGGGTCCCACGATCGCTTATAATAGCTCTAGGTGTTCCGAATCGAGCAAAAAAAGACTTCAAAAATTTTACTACAACTTTAGCATCATTTGTGGGGAGCGCTTTTGCTTCAACCCATTTTGAAAGATAATCAACGGCTACGAGGATGTATTTATTCCCATGTGAAGATGGAAATGGTCCCATGAAATCAATACCCCATACATCGAATATTTTACAAACTTAGATAGCGTTTTGAGGCATTTCATCTCGTTGTGAAATTTTGCCTTGTCTTTGACACATATCACAAGATTTGATCATTGCATGGGTATCTCGATATATGGTAGGCCAAAAGAAACCGGCATCAAATACTTTTCGAACGGCGAGCTTGGCACTATGATGGCCCCTGGTGGGTCCTTCATGACAAGCTTTGAGAATATCATTAGCTTCTTGCCCATGCACACACCGTCGAATGATTTGATTCGCACAAGTACGAAAAAGATAGGGATCGTCCCAGAAATAATGTTTAACGTCCTTGAAAAACTTCTTCTTTTGTTGAGTCGTCATTCCTTTGATGATAAAATTCCCCGCATGGTAATTTGCATAGTCCGCAAACCATGGGGTACTTCCATTTGATATAACTCCAAGAGTCTCTAAAGGAAAATTTTCATTTATGTCTTTATTTTCTAACACATCCTTATGAGGATTCTCAAGTCTAGATAAATGATCCGCCGCGAGGTTCTCACTTCATTTTTTTATCACGGATGGTGATATCAAATTCTTGTAGGAGAAGAACCCACCGGAGCAACCTCAGCTTGGCGTCTTGTTTATTCATAAGGTACTTTAAAGCCAAGTGATCTGTATACACTATACTTTTAGATAAGACAAGATATGGCCAAAAATTTTAAAAGCATACACAATAGCAAGCATTTCCTTTTCCATGGTAGTGTAATAAATTTGATCTTCTGTCATTGTCTTACTAGTGTAACGTATAGGCTGAAAGTGCTTCGATCTTCGTTGTTCTAAAACCGCACCGATCGCGAAATCACTTGCCTCACACATAAGTTCGAAAGGTAGGTTCCAATCTGGGACAACTAAGATCGGAGCTTCGGTAAGCTTCTTTTTAAGGGTCTGAAAAGCATCAATACAATCCTTAGAAAACACAAACGGTGTTTCCTTTTCAAGAAGGTGATTCATTGGTCTAGCTATTTTGGAAAAGTCTTGGATAAAACATCGGTAAAAACCCGCATGACCTAGGAAACTTCTAACACCTTTTACGGTAGTCAGTGAGGTAGCTTAGCGATAACATCGTCTTTAGCACGATCGACCTTAATTCCTGACTTTGAAATTTAATGTCCTAACACAATTCCTTCTCTACACATAAAGTGACATTTCTCCCAATTAAGAATTAAATTCGTGTCTTCACACCGTTTTAGCATCTTTTCTAAATTGTAGAGGCACGAATCAAAACTATCCCTAAAAACCGAGAAATCACCCATAAATACTTCCATAGTCTTTTCGATCATATCATGGAATATGGCCATCATACACCATTGGAAAGTACCGGGAGCATTACACAAACCAAAAGGCATGCGAAAGTTCTATACGGGCATGTGAAAGTAGTTTTCTCCTGGTCTTGGGTATCTATTAGTATTTGGA
>BQNB010107688.1:0-23116 GCA_026074375.1 Tanacetum coccineum | reverse complement strand
GGTTGCTAATTCCTTATCCTTGTAAATACAGTTTTGGGACGATTAGGATTCATGGTAGTATCATTTTTGCGGAAGAATGGGGAAGAAAAGTTAAGTCAATACCCCCATATGTTTGTTAAATAATCTCTATGTTATGTTGATCCACCTCAATTCGGGTCATTAGTTAGATTGTAATTATGAGTTCTAAAACTCAAGTGTAGGGGTGTATCTATAAACCTCAAGTTATGATGTATTGTGTTAAAAAAAAAGAGAAAAATAGAAAAGAAAAAGAAAAGAGATTGATGTAGAGTTTTGTAGAGTTTGTATATCTTTGTCCGTGTCTTTGGCTTAGCAACCAAATCAGCATGTATTCGTATAAATAATTAGCTACCCTTTCACCCCAAATTCATCCAAAAAGTCACTCCTCAAATATATCCCATCCGTTTCCGTTTCCATTTATGTTATCTTATACCTACACCCCACAACCCTTAAAAGACCTCTTTGATAGTAATGACTAATACTTGCGCCTAGCGGTGGAGGTTTGATCCTTTATCAAGCCTATGGTAATTTATATGCTATGACAGGTAATGAGTGTTAATTTTCTATTACCCATAATTGTTATAATTCATTATACACCTGAGGGAAAGAGAGAATCCAAACACTTATGTGAGGTGCTAGTATATACTTTCCGTACTTTTAACTACGAGGTCTAGGAGGTTGTGTCGTAAACTGCTTTTGAAGAGTAGGTTAAATGCCCCCAATATTGCTATTGTCTAGGTAGAAAAGCCCATTTGCTCGAGGACAAGCAAATACCAAGTGTAGGGGTATTTTATGAGGTGTCATTTTATACACTTTTTCGGGGTCATTTAACCCTCTAAATCATGCAAATATGCCCAGATTATGTGCTTATTCGTTTGTTTTCATGTTTTTAGCACTTGGATGACATTTGAAGGAAATACACGTGATTTGGGCTCATTTGGAGAAGAAACGGACAAGACTACGACTCTACACCAAATCCTTTGAAGAAATCGTGCATGCAGAGCATGGAGACGGCGTCCCGAATTACAAGCGACGGCGTCGCGATTTATAAAGCGACGACGTCAGAGACTTGACAACGGCGTCAGAACGTAGCCGACTTAAAGTCGCTCAAAAAGCTTTGACGTGGCGACGGCGTCACGACTATAACATGACGCCGTCGCACCGCTTTTCCTATATATACAAAACCGATTTTAGGGTTTTAAGTGTGTAACTTTTGGAAGACGAACCCTAATTTTTATATTCGAGTTTGGCAGCTTTTTAGGCCGTCTTTAGAGCCTCAAAATCCTATTGTAACAGTCTTTAATCCATGTTTTAATCAAGTAAAGTTCATCTATCCCTTCAATCTTTCAAT
Organism: Tanacetum coccineum; assembly: GCA_026074375.1. Taxonomy (NCBI): domain Eukaryota; kingdom Viridiplantae; phylum Streptophyta; class Magnoliopsida; order Asterales; family Asteraceae; genus Tanacetum; species Tanacetum coccineum. Next base: position 21,747 of record BQNB010107688.1, on the reverse strand, counting down.
ATGTATATGTATTGTTTGATTGATTTGTGTTCTTTACCTTCTTATAACATGCTAGGCTAGATCTTTTAGTATTTACTTATGATTGCATGAAAGTTAGATTGTAGATCCTTTTAATGTTGCTTCTTGTGATGGATGTGCGCGTTAGGCTTTAGAAAACTAGCCATAAGATATTAAATTGGCATGGACGTCTAGGGAAACGCGAGTGTGTAGAAAGGATACCATCGGTAACAGTCTTCATACTACCTTACCCCTAATATGGTTGATCCCACTTAAGATATTTCAATTGCATGTAATGTACTCTTAGGGGCCTTGTAATAGTCTTCATACTACCTTACTTGTGTGTTGCCTTAACGGAATATTACATAGACGACGGGTTCGTGTAATTCGTTCATGACTTAGAAAATACTTACACAGATCATCACAAGTGTGACAAAGCAACATGATTAGGAGAAGCAATCTGAGGAGTAGTGCATGATTAAGTAAATACGTTCGTTTATCATATAAGTTATCACCAAAGTAGTTTAGATTTATTTTATTATTATTAGTTTAATTAGTGAAAACAAACCAACCTCTCAAACCATATGATTTTACCTGCTTTCTATAAAATAAAAATACAAAAAAAATCTTCTCTCAACCCCGTAGACCTCGATTTGATCTTGATCGATCCTTCCCAACCTATTCCCCTAGAGAACGATAACAACCCCCGAGTCTTGCCTATACTACATTGCAACGATTAGGTGCACTGTCTAGGGAGTTGTAAAACTTCTTGTTGAAGTCTAACGACAACCACATCAATCATTAATAATATAATACCACAAATCGAGCTTGGACTTACTATATCATCTAATAACCAGAAGGGTACCCACACGTTACGGAGGCGGACACCCTGTGATCAAAATATTTGGCGTGCAATATTTTGAATCTAGAGAAAGAGTGAGGAGGGAGGATTTGAGAGAGCATATATCCAAATTATTAACACAAACTGTGGTTTTGAGATTGTTGTGGCGAATTTGAATGTGTGTTTTTGTGTTGTGTATGTTTTTGTTGAGCATTTTATATCAAGTAGGTTTGGGCTGTTACAATATAGATTAAATGAACTGTTACAATATTGTATGGCTGTTACAAATATAGATTTAAAGACACTTAAATTTTTTAAATCACATTGAAGTTTGTTTTTGTAATTTACAAAAGATGTTTTAAATTGTTCTAACTAATATCATTATGTAAAGGTGCTTTAAAATGTTGTAACTTATGCTATAATGTTGTAACATATACAATTCCATTATTAATAATATTTGTTGTCTTAATTTTTTAAGACTTCATTTTATAAAAAATCCTAAATACATTATAAAGTAGTTAAGATAAGATAAATTTAAGGAGGAATAAGTTGTAAGATAATATTATAATGCTCTGAGTTTAAATATAGTGACAACGTATTTTAAAAAGGGATAGGCTATGAAGACTTCTCCTCTAAAAAGCCATTTGTAACCCCGTATGTTTTCCCCTTTTTTTATTTTTACTTTTTTTTATTTTTACAATTTTATTTATATTATAAAACTGTGAAACGGTAAGTGCGGAATAAAATTATAAAGTTTAACAAGTCAAAAGTATTAAACTAACAAGAAGTACGGAACAAAAACTGATAAAAAACTATTTTATACACCAGGGGGACAAAGACGGGTTTGAAATTGTGAAAAGTACAAAACATGTAAGGTATGAGGGGTCTTTATAGTAGCGCCCTTTTAAAAAAAATTAACCAATCGCACTAAGCACTTGATATTAGTATCAGTTTCACACTACATCTATACTATCTATAATGGAAAAACTTTCAAACCTTGAAAGTGAAAAAATTAAGTAAATTATATATGGAACTATACTCAATGTTAATCAATGTTTTGAAAGTGAAACCGGTTCAACCGATTCGATCACGGTTAACCCGGTTTTTCACCGGGTCAAATCGGGTTTCAAAAATATAAAAACCGGTTTAATTTGACTCGTTTTTCGACCGGAAACGGTTCAACCAGTTGAACCGGTCAGGTCGAACCGGGTTTCAAAACATTATGTTTAATCCCCAAATCCCCAAACTTTTATTATTTTTTGTTTATAACCCATAAACTTTATTTTATCACTACAACTATCTGCCGCTATAAAATCTCGTTGCTATGCACGAGTATTCGTCTAGTATGGGATAGTATTTAAAGACCCCATCCTCTTCTAAAACACCATTTGTACCCCCTTGTTTTTTCATTTTTTTATTTTTAAAAATTTTCTTTTATTTTTATAATATTGTTTATATTATATAACTGTGAAACGAAAAACGCAGAATAAAAATTATAAAGTTTAACAAGTCAAAAGTATTAAACTAACAAAAAGTACGAAAAAAACTGATAAAAGTTTATGTTAGACTGTAAACAGGGAGACAAAAGGAGATTGAAAGTTATAAAAAGTACAAAACATGTGAGCAGAGATCTTTATAGTAGCACCCTATACGAGATATGAAATGGATGAAAACGGTACTTGATATACCTGGTAGGTTGCGCTGGACTCACCTTCCCCTAGTAACTTTAACAGTGAAAACCTGATCCTTATTTTAATTTAGGGAAAATTCTCAAATTGCTCCCAAAATGAAACCCATTTGCCAAATTGCCCCAAAAAATTTAGATCTTCCCAAATTGCCTCATGCGACTTAAGCGAACTATGCGACTTATGCAACTTTCAAATTTTGACAGTGTACTTTCTATGCGACTTTGATGGTACCTTTTATGCGACTTGTACTTTTTTTTTAATTTTAAATTTTAAATTATGCAACCTAAACATAAATCTTATACGACTTGTACCATATGAATACTAAAATAAGTACACTTGAGTAAAAGTGCTATAATCAGCGTATAACATATATAAAGATAAGAAAACAAGCGTAAGGAGTTTATTTTGCTCGTAATATGTAGGCCAAACACAAATACAAATATGGTAACACAACAAATTACATATGCTCACAATTTACATAACAAATTTTAAAATAACTTTACTAAAACTCATCACCAATCCATCTACAAAACCGATTTACACAAATTCAAGTATGATCACTTGTGATATTTACATAACATATTAATTAAACATTTTGTGCAATAGTTCGAATTTCCGCGAGCACAAGTAGATTCCGGACACGACAACAACAGGTTTTAGGTCCGGATCGCTGGAAGAGATCTGAAAAACACTAAAAAGGAAAACAAATTCATATACCAAATCATGACAAAATCATATTCACAAAAATTATATAAAAACAGATATAAGAATAACAGTATATAATCTTATTTGTAAAAGAAACACAAATATATAAAAATTTATTATGAAAAATCAGTTTTATAAAAAAATCAAATTCATTTAATAAACAAAGATTTGTAAAAAAAGATATTATATCGGCTGTGGTGGCAACATTTACCGACGAGTCAGCGCCGACAGCGGCTTTTCTAGTGAAGAACAACTTTTTCGGCGACATATGCGGCGATTTTTTCGGTAGTGGAGGCTATTAGAAAAACGCAAAAATAATTATAAGAACTATAGATCTACATAGTTCTATAAAAGAAAACTTTCAAAAATTAATTAATAGTCCTAGATCTGTTAAAAATGTCAAAACATACTTCAAAAGTTGAACACTCTTTTCGGGGTGTTGGTCTCGTTGGTAGTAATCTCTGATGACGTCCGTTGATCGTGGAGGTTCGTCGATGGTGAGTTAGGGCGGTGGGACGTACGGCTGTGATGACGACCGGGCTGGTGATGATCGGCGGTAGTATCGAAGTTATAGGTTTCGGGTTGTGCAGTTTCGATGGTGTTAGTTTCGTTAGTGGCGGCTGTGATGTTGTTGTGGATGGCAGTTATGAGGAGGTGGTGGTGGATGATATGATAGTTTTTGTGTTCACTGGTTAGTATTTTTTGTGTGAGAGAAAGAGATGGTTTAAGATGATAAAAGCAAATGGGGTGAGTACTTATTTTACTATTCATATATGGTACAAGTTGCATAAGATTCTTGTTTAGATTGCATAATTTAAAATTTTTAATTTAAAAAAAAATACAAGTCGCATAAAAGGTACCATCAAATTCGCATAGAAAGTACACTGTCCAAATCTTACACACATGTACTTCAAAAGTACATCAAATCATTGGTGGATAGGGGTATTTTGTAAATATTTTGAAAGTTACATAAGTCGCATAGTCCGCTTAAGTCACATGGGGCATTTTGGGAAGATCCAAATTTTCTGAGGCAATTTGGAAAATGGTTTTCATTTTTGGGGCAATTTGAGAATTTTCCCTTTAATTTATGTATTGTTCGTTCAAAGTGGAACCTTAAAAAATATATATATAAGTACTTTTAAAATTTGTCTTAATTTAATAATAGATATATTAAGTTAGTCGGCCAAAGTCTGGTTTTATGCTTATAATTGTTAAGTTTTATATTGTAATAGACAATTAATATTTGATCAATATAAAACGTGTTACCTGTGGGAGTTTTATCATTCAACATATCACGGCGAGTCTGATGGATAAACTTGATGGCTATCTCGAGTTGCCGCCTTAAACGCCTCGTTCAAATCTTCACTTTATATTTTTTTCTTACTCATTTCATATTTAATTTTCGGCTAAAAACTTACTTGGAGACTGATATAATCATAAATCTCAGTCAATTAAGAGTAAACTGACGCGGTGAGTGCTATTGGCTTCATACAAGATGTTGGGTCGAAAAGAAACTAGAGTGGCTCCATGTTTCAACCTTTTAATGTCTAATCGCTTAAAGTTAGTTGACGTCATCAACGAGATCGAATTCATAACCAAATTCCAATAAAATTACAGCCAAATCGTTGACCCCGCCATTATTAGGCACTGACAATCGTCAAAATATCACTTATTTGATCAAATTTACGTTTATCAGCAGCGATTCAATTCAAAGCGTTTTTACTTTTGTGATCATTGGAATATTGTTATCCGAACCCACTTAAAAATAGTGAACACCGGTCAACAACCGTCAGCATTGGCTACAACCGGCTGTGGCTTGTTATCTTGATCTTTATCGGAAATTTATCCATAGCTTTATTTTTATTAATTATAATTTTTTTATTCCGTTTGAACTTTATGTGTTCTCCGCTTGAACTATAGGGAGTATTAGCTGTAGGGCTGAGCATAATGGATAACAGACCGGACCGAATCGAGAAATCGGCCCGGACCGGACTGAACCTATTTCGTTTTGGTCCTCAGTCCACACTTTACCTCATATACTGTCCTCGGTTCGGTTCGGTCCGTTCTTACGTACAACCCACCATTATGTCTTCTTGAACCGGACCGACTGAAGAACCGGACCGGACCGAACACATTCAGTCCGGTCCTCGGTCCGGAGTTTTGGACTAAATCTGTCTCGGTCCAGTATGGTTTTTTTCAGTCCGGTCTGGGTTTGGACCGTGATTAAGTTAGTTGGCTCGAATCTCGCTGTGAGCTTGTGCATGGTAATTAATGTTCGTGGTGTTCTGTTCTAATAGCATATTACAGTACTACCTCCGTCTCAAAATAAGTGTACAATTTGACTTTTCAGAGTCAAACTGTTTCAACTTTGACCTTAACTATTTTTATGTTTGTTATATAATACTTGATGTCAAATATATGAATGGATTGGGTTTTAAGTGTATTTTTCATTCGTATAATTTTCATCAAGTATTATGATAAAAATATATATTTAAAGTTAAAGTTGAACCAGTTTTACTCTAAAAAGTTAAACTAAACATTTGTTTCAGAATAGGAGTACTAGTTTATCAACAAAATGTATTTCCTATGAAGATTTCCTCTTTCAATTAGGGGTGCAATCGAGTCAAGCCGAGCTCGAGCTTGACAGGGCTTGAGCTTGGCTTGATAGCTTGTCAAGCTTTGACTATCCAAGCTTGAGCTTGGCTCAAGTAGGATTCAATCAAAGCTTGAGCTTGGCTTGAAAAGCTTGAATATATACAAAATCAATGTATTTAATAGCCAGACGCCCAAACTCATCAATAAACATATGTATAAAATAAAACAAACAAAAACCATAACTGAAAACTAAGTTCGATTCATTTAACATTAATAAAACCAACAAACATATTAATTATTTCTATAAATCTTAGCTAAAGCAGGTAAGCAAGTAACAATGTTATATCAAGATAAAAAAATACAGATCCATGCAAATCCCACATATTACATTTATACAAAAATGACTATTTCAATAGCCAAGTTAGTTGCTCGTATTATTTCAAAATATGGACAGTTAGACACCATGTATCTCTACTCGTTACAATAATATATAGATATAGCAAGATTTTACAAAGTCTAATAATATAAAATATATTAAAAATGTTGATAAGTAAACTTACAATTTTTTGTAGAAAAATAAAGAGGGAAACTTTAGACTTGGTGGTTGAATGAAGAAAATGCCTAATGAACTCAAAAAGTAAAAAATTATGAAGAATACAAATCGTTAGGTTAATTAGGGTTAAAATTCCTACTAGAATACATTATTAATTTATTTATGAAGTAAGTCCTTATAATTAGGTTAATACTCAAATTAGCCCTTAGTTACTTATATAAATTTATTATGCAAACAAATCTATATTAAAGATCGAAAATGCTTGATAAGAACTCGAGCCGAGCTATTAAAAGCTTGAGCTTGGCTCGTTATATGTTTCGAGCTATTTTTTGGGCTTGAGCTTGATAAAAGCTTGGCTCAATCGAGCCAAGCTCGAGCTCGAGCTCGAATTGCTTAATAAAAACTTGACTTGATTGCAGCCCTACTTTCAATATACAATTCACATTCTCATATTTCAGTTCATCCCGTCAAAAACAATAATACTTAACCGAGTATATTACAAGAAGATGAAGTCCGTAAATGAATTGGCAATTTGGCATTAATAAAACACCACTAAATGGTTAAAAACGTTAATATACAAATGATTTACCACGTTGTTTTGTAGATGATACATTGATGCTTGTAACTTCTTAATTAGAATCTGTTAAAGATTGACTAAGTTGTTTTGTTCATCTTAACACTTGTCAAAATCCTGTGAGTAAAAATATAAATAAGAACAACTAGTAAGAAGATATATCATTTCTCGATGTTAATATACAAATGATTTACCTCGTTGTTTTGTAGATGATACATTGATGCTTAACTTCTTAATTAGAATCAGTTAAAGATTGACCTCGTTGTTTCGTTCATCGTTGCTATGAAAAAGGTTGACTTAACAACTACGTTACGTTATTAAAACCGATTTCAGTGAATAACCCATTAAGTGAGACATTATGACAAGCATGACATATAACTAACTATAGTCACAATTAAGCGTGACATTAATTTAAGATAAATCTATCATTATAAAATATTCAGCCCCTAAATTTATTGGGGCTGTATCTTTAAATGCTTTCAATCCAAAAACAACTTCATTCCTGCATTCGGACAGTTACACATCTCTTCCAGAATACAAAAAATCCCTCATCAAGCCTCAATCATTATTTAATAACAGTCATGGAGTTATGGCGAATGAAACCCTCCAGATACCTCACTTCCAGCCTTAAAGAAGGTAGCCCAGGTTTGATGAATCTATAAATGGACTTCCTACCAGTTTAGCTTCCAGACATCATTACAGACATCATACCACACAGTAGATAAGTTAAGGGAAAGCAAGCATGTCGATCAATTCAGGCAACCCTGCATTTTCCAAGTCGGCTTCCAAAGTTGCAACGTTGTCTGTCTCTACACAGCTGAAGCCTCTTTTATTCTTGGACCAGTTGGATGTGGATGTTACTGGCACAATTGTTGTAATGATCGGAAGGGTATGGGATGTGAATGCCGTGACCGGACGCTATTTGAGCACGAACTTTGTTGTTTCCGATTCAAAGGTAAGGTTTAGGGATTATACGTTCTTTCTTGATCATTGTTGCTGACGCTGCATCCTTGCAGGGTAATATGATCCACTGCAGTGCTAAATCAAGCGTAGCACACAATTTCCTTAGAATGAAAAAAGGCGGTATCTATTCCGTCAAAAAACTTTGTGGTTCTCCCTAATAAAGATGAGTTTCGGATCTTTAGACATGATAGGTTCATGATTGAGTTTGATGGGGAAACTTCAACTCGAAAGGTTTCTGCCGACCCACATGGTTTCCGCAGGTATCCTTTCCGGCTGATTGAATTTGATCAGGTGGAACCTGCCCACAACAAGTATTTAATTGGTAAGACCGCGTTTAAAATTTGTCAACTAACCTGTTAGCCCATTTTTTTATTCGCCGTAAACTTACAAACAAATCAATGTCCTACAGATAATAGCCGGGTATTGACTAACGTTTGGGAGGACAGTTACACAAAACAGGCTCTAAGACCCTAATGTTTTACCTGGCAAATCAGAGGTTAGCACTGTTGACTGCATACAACTCATTTGTTTTGCATAATTGTGATGGTTATGGTTGTTATCTTATGACACAGGGGCCAGTCACTCAGGGTAACTTTATGGGGTGAGCTTGGTGATGTTTTGGTCGAAAAAAAGACAAAGCATGCAGGAGTTTGTGCCATGGTTTTAACCGGAATGTCTGGAAAGGAGTACAACAGTAAGGGCGCTTAATATTGATTTAAGTTAACATTTTATAACACTTGCGAATTCAGCTAGATGGAATGTTACCTTCCAGATAAATTGTATCTATCCAGCACTTCCTCGACGGTGTTTTATGATGATGATGATATTCCCTGTCTGCAGGAATTAAGAGCAGATGACAGGTTGGTTCTTGCACCATCATGTCACTTGGTTTATGAAATTAATCAAACTTACATTTGCCATCAATGTGTCTATCATCCGTGCTGCGCCCAGCAAGGCTCCGTTGCCAATCGATTGTACCCAGCCGAGAGAAGGGACGTTTGAAAACCTGTTGATTTTGGCCCGCAACCGCCAAAACAATGTATGCCTATTTTTACCTGTAATGGCAACATTTCATATTAGTTTCAGGCCCAATATTTATCTAGACTTTGTGTTTGCAGACAACAACCTTTCATTGTAAGGTCATGATTGAGAACTTCCAGACTAAAAAAGGGTGGAACTACCCGTCCTGTGGCTATGAAAAGTGCAGGAAAGGTGCTTCGCGAAAGAATGGGAAATGGGTGTGTGAGGCATGTAACAGGGTTGTTGACTATCCTGTTTTTAGGTAATGTTGGTTATGTTAGTTACAAGGGCTGAATTAAAACGTAATGTACGCTTTTCTTTACCTTTATACACTACCTTCTCCTTGCAGGTACAGACTTGAAGCCGTGGTTGCTGACAACACGACGCATACCGTTGTGGTGATGTTTAGCGACACTGCCACTGAACTGCTTAAGTGCTCGGCTGAGTCACTCATGGGAACGGAAGATGAGGGCTCCGATGCAGATGATGACTTAAACTTTCCCCTGGCTATAAGGAATCTCATTGGAACTACGCACGTTTTGGAAATCAAATCCCATACCTACTACGAGTATGGTACCTTTGAGAGTTTTAACTGTTGGAAGATCAATCCAAGCGAGACAGCTAAAGACGATGCCTCCTCTAGCACGCCAGCGGTAACTGCTAATGATGCTGAGTTGTCAATGAAAATAGTGATGAAGCCGCCAACTATCTGCACTCCCTTGAAACCTAATGAGGAAAGGAAACAAAAGGGGTTAGTACATCATTACTGACAATCCGATTAAAAAAGGATGCCTGATTTGGCAAGGTGTTTTTTCTCAGCAATAACTAACAATTTCCCGGCTGTGCTATTATTTTAGACATGAGCTGGAAGATTCGGATGTAGACGAAGTCTGTGGACCGCTTGCAAAGAAAGGAAAATCCAGTGCTGATGTTGCTGTGGACACCAAAAAGAAAAGGAAGAGGTCAGCTACCAGTCAATGCTTCATACTTAGTTTATATGGGTCCATGTATTAACTATGTTTTATTTTTTAAACCCGGTTTGCTTATAGATACATTGATGATGAATCGGAAACCAAGTAGGATGCCATGCTTCAGCAAGTCACGCTCCACCATGTCTTCATCAGACGCGCAATCCATTAGCTAATATTTAGGGAAAAACATTGAATTTACACATTAATGTGGCATGGATCCTTTGATCCTTTGTATCAGACAGATTGCACCATATGTTTGGTTTCCTTTTAGACTACTTTTTCTTTGTTCCAAATGGTTCAGATTTTTGCAACATACGTTTGCATTCATTTGAACTGCCGTTTGTTTATTTCAGATAATCTCATGCCTATTGGACTTTACAGTGCTTAGAAAGGACTGCATGTTCGGAGACATATATGATTTTTAGGACGTACTGTATTAACTGCGTTTGCCTTTTTTTGGGTCTGTTGTTTTGTAGATACACTGCCCAGGGAAATGGACCAGCTTAGGAATTCAAGAGTAATTGGTTCGCATACACAAACAACTGTAAAGATAATGCAGGCGTGAAGACCAAGTTATAAAATGGACAGGGGAACGACGATTAGAACGGATGCATATGTCACTGGATCCCTATTTTTAATGCACTGTAAACCAATTGTTTCTCTTAGACTATATCTCATGTATGTCTATACGAATCAATAAAATTTCTATTTCATTCAACCTGAATTAAAGAAATGTGTATGGCTTGACACAACTGGGATAAAAAACAAAACCGTTTGCAGTATGACTAACGGTCCAGATGTTCTACATATATGAATGCACAAAATCAACTAATTATTTCAACAAAAACCTCCTAAATATGAATTAGGACCGGTCCAGTCATGTTTACAAAAACAACGCAAATAATGTCTAAGTATATGTACCTTTATTACGTGTGAAAAAGACGATATGCGCAGAACGGCTACGCTCCAATTATACTTAGTTCCATGTTTTACACCTAACTTCGCGGCCACGACCAGGTGTACCAATTAACCTGCAGCACAATTAAACAAACGTCGATCGTATTTCGCCATCATTTATACACAAGGCAACATATGGAAAGGGATCGACTGGCACGTTGTTGTGAAGACTCATCAGACTAGCAAGTAATGAATCTGAGGTCCAATCACCTCATGTTTAGTCTGCACCATCCTCCAACCAAAAGGTTAAGTCACACAAAACATCAAAAATTGTTCATTTATTGTTAATGCACTAAATATTTCATATAGTTCAAAGTATTCCAAAAGGTTGTCTTTTCACTTTCTTCACTCTATAACTGCTATATTATAAATCATGGTTCTATACTAATAAACAGTAAAAGTGAATTACACAATCCACATGCAATTATGAATACAGGTATGGTTGAATTGAATAGGTGTTCATACCATCAAATCATAAACGTGTTATGCTCATTTGTGTGTTTATGTTCCAGGCTCACATAACAACCAGAGAATTACTCCATCTTTCAGAGGCTTGCTTCAAAATCCTGTAACCGTACATGCAAATACAATTGTCAGACCAGATGGAAGAGTCCAAAGTACTGTCAATACAGGTATAATTGAATTGAGTAAGTGTATATACCATCAAATCATAAACGTAGTTATACTCATCCATGTGTTTGTGTACCAGTGTTACATAACAACCAGAACATCACCCCATCTTTGCCAGACTTGCTACAAAATCCTGTTAGTACTCATGTAAATACAATTATTGCCCAAGATGGAAGAATACAAAGTACTATGAATATAGGTATGCTTGAATTGAGTAGCTTTACATACCATCATATCAAAAACGTGGTTATACTCATTTGTGTGTTTATGTCCCAGCCTCATGTAACAACCAGATAATGACTCCATCTTTCACAGACTTGCCTCAAAATTCTGTAAGGATTCACGCAAATATAATTATCTGAAAAGATGGACGAGTACAAAGTTATTATGGTCTTAGATTAACAGAAATAACCACGGATTACTCAGGTATATGCTCACTGACACACATTGTTTTCGTATATAAATAGTACACCGTGGGCCGCAGACAAACCAAACTAAATGATTTTTAAAATAAAAAGTGCAGGAGTAAACCCATTGCCATTGGTTGATAGTACCCGCTCAGAGCTACTGATATAATAGGCCCTTCAACCTCTAAATATGCATCGACCAGGCTGCCAAGGAGATCAACAGGTAGTCGTTGTACCCAAGCTAGGGGAAACTAAAGCTATGTAGCAGTTTTTGGCCATTTTCCCAAGGGTTAATTGAAATAAATACTGACTTCATTTTCATGATCGTTATTTTAGGTCCAACGCATTTGCGCAAGGCTAAAAAGGAGCCAAGAAAAAGGCATTCACCTCTACAGGTAACTTTGCACACTATAAATATCCTTTGCCCGTCACACGCTGTTAGCTACAACAACTTTGCCACCTATAACTGTTCCGTAATCATGACCTCATTGACAACCACAACTGTTTCTTATCCAAGGTGTGCCAGTCACGTACCATAATATTGGTCCTCCTACGCATCAATGCCGTAACTTTAATGCTACAATGTGGTACGAAGAGAGAGAAGAAAAGTCAAAAAAAGTTATGAACCCAAGTTTCTCGCTCTGCTGTCAAGGAGGCAAAGTTCTGCTGCCCCGTTTCCATGATACACCTCCACCATTAAACCACCTGCTCAGCCACGATCAGCCTTCGACAGCAAAATTCAGAGAGCAAGTTCGAGTATACAATAGCATGTTCTGCTTCACATCGTTTGGTGCGAAAATATATCATTCTATTAATACAGGCTGGGCTCCATATACGTTTGGGATAAACGGATAAAACTACCATCGGATGGGGTCACTACTTCCTAAGGAAGGCATGCCGCCGAGATTTGCCCAGTTGTATTTTTTGACACTCAAAATAAGGTCAGGAATCGAACATCCGCTTTCATTAACAAGGAAACAAGTGAGGGCATAGATAAACATATCGTTGGAAATTTAATCAGCATGTTGGATCGATATAGTCTGGTGGCCTAGGCTTTCCGCATGGCCAGGGATTGGTGCAACACGCACAATTCACCAGAATTTTGCCTGCGACTACACAGCGAGCGGAAAACAACCAGGCAGTACAATGCCCCAGCCATGTCTGAAGTGGCAGCTATTATCATTAATGATTTTGAAGATGCACACCCTACATGAAACATTGTCGTAGAACATAAAGATACTGGACCATAACGCGTCTCAGAGCTACATCCTTCATACATGGAAGATATCCTATCATTTAAACGCAGGAACCCGTAAAATAAAATGGGGATATGTTACAATGAAAGAATACTACAGTTACATAATTCATCAATGGCCCGATCAGGGTAATACTTTATTAAAGGGAGGGCGTTGCGGGTTAATTTGTATCATAATCTGTGTGATGCCGTCACATGAGGGGACACGAGTGCAATAGAACTTAGTAAATGAATTGTTCTGCCAAGGACCTTTACGGGAAGCCCGATGTATATAATGAATAACTATCAGGATGTAATAGCTCTATGTAGGGCATACGACAATCTAGATTTGTTCATCACATTCACTTCCAACCCTAAGTGGCCAGAGATCTGAAAAATGTTGGCTTATTTCCTAGGCCAAAAACTACATGATAGGCCAAATATATGGACACGCATGTTTAAAATAAAACTAACCGAGCTCCTACATGACCTGACCCAAAAACATATGTTTGGTGAATCCCGTACAGGTAATATGCATATTAATACACTATCAAATAACATGTCTAAAATATTTAACAGGTATATCTAATATGTTTTTTCCGTTCTTGTGACAGTTGTATATGTAATAGAATTTTAAAAGCGTAGCCTGCCACACGCTCATATCCTACTATGGTTAGAAGAACACTCCAAATGCAAGACACCTGGCGAAGTAGATGATATAATTTCAACCGAGATGCCGTCTCCAACGGCTGATCCAGATGGATATAAAGTGGTCACCCACTATATGCTGCATAGGTCGTGCGGTAAGGAAGCAAGAAACGCAACATGCACAAGTGATAGGAAATGTTCAAAACATTTTCCCAAACCTTTTCTGGTGGAAACGTTCCTTGATGATGATGGATACCCTCATTATCGCCGAAGGGATAATAAGGTGACATTTAAGAAGGGGAACTTCATATATGACAACAAACACGTGGTGCCTCACAATCGCTATTTGCTACTTAAGTACAAGACACGCATCAACGTAGAGTGGTGCAACAGATCAAAGGCTATCAATACGATTTAAATATTTAAATAAGGGCCCAGATAAAGCCACCATTTTTATCGAAGAAAACGTAAAAAATGGAACGACTGTGGGAACATAAAATGTTCTGGAAGTGGACGAGATCAAAAACTATCTGAACTGCCAATTTTCGGCCCCATGCAAGGCAGTGTGGCGGCTTTTTTCGTTTGACATCCACTACACATACCCATCCTTCATGCAGCTTAGCTTCCACTTGCCTAATCAAAACGCGATAACATTGAGGGATTCAGAAAGGTTGCCCGCGCTTCTGCAAAGGGAAGGTATTGACGTTACAATGTTCACTGATTGGTTTGAGCTGAACAAACGTGACCCAGACGCGAGGACCCTTACATATGCCGATATTCCTAAACATTATGTTTGGCATGAACAAAGTAAACTGTGGAAAAAAAAGGAAACAGAGAAAATGCATAGGCAGGATTGTCTACTTAAGCCCGACTTCAGGGGAACGTTACTATCTTAGGATGCTGCTAAATGTTGTCAGGGAGTTTTTGGTTTTGAAGATCTGATGACAGTCAACAAAAGGGTATGTGCAACATTTAAAAGAACCTTGACTTTGGAAACGGCCTGCTGCACATGACAAAGAATGTCACACCTATCAGAGGCGACCTATAGGGCAATTGCCCCGCAGCAGCGGGACATATTCATAACCATGTTGATTTTCTGCGATGTCAGCAGACCACTCAAGCTTTGGGAAGAAAGCTGGCAAACTCTTTCTAAGGATATCCTGGCTAAAAAGCGTAAGCTCTTTAAGTATCCTAATTTACAACTTACGGATGAACAGATCAAGAACTATTGCCTGATTGAAATCAAAGAATTGTTGCATAAATACGGTAGATCATTAGCAGACTTCAAGGATTTACCCCAACCTGACCTAAAACTGCTAACAAACATAGACAATCACCTGATAAGAGAAGCATTGGATTTTGATATCAAAAAAAGTAGGGCAGAGCATCAACACCTTCATTCATTGTTAAATCCCGAACAACGAATCATCTATGAAGACGTGGTTCAATCTGTCCATAATAAAAAAGGAAACTTCTACTTTGTTTATGGACCGAGGGGTACCAGGAAGACCTTTTTATACAAAACTATAATCTCAAGATTACGATCGGACCGAATGATTGTACTCGCGGTTGCATCTTCAGGTAAACAAAGTTGGAGAACATTACTAATTTATTCAACACTTAAGCAATACATTTGTACATTCATAGTTAATTGAAAATTCTTGCTGAGCTTTCATTCTGTTTTGATGGCTGTAGGAATTGTGTCCTTGCTCCTGCCGACGGGCAAGACTGCTCACAGTAGATTTGTTATTCCGCTTGAACTAATAGAGAATAACACTTGTGGCATAAAGCAGAACACCCAACTAGCAGAACTAATGCAAGAGGTGCAACTAATTATTTGGGATGAAGCCCCAATGACTCAAAGATATGCTTTTGAAGCCTTGGACACAATGTTACGAGATATTTTAGGCTTTACGGATTCAGAAAAAAGACGTCAGATATTTGGGGGCATGACGGTGTTGCTGGGAGGTGACTTTAGACAAATACTTCCAGTAATCCCACAAGCAAAAAGACCGGAGATCGTCCAAGCTTGCATAAACATGTCTGAATTGTGGAGATACTGCAAGGTTTTCACACTTACGTGCAGCATGAGGGTCAATGAATATTCGGCCGACGGGGCGGCTGATATAGCAAAACAAGAATTCAACCGTTGGGTTTTAGCTGTGGGTGATGGCACTTTACCGGCGAAGATGAAAGAAGGGGAGGATGAGCCAACATGGATTGACATTCCAGAAAATTTCCTGATTAAAACGTGGGATTGTCCAATTCGAAAATTATCAAGGAAACATATCCTGATTTCACATCAAGGCTAACTAACGATGAATACCTAAAAGAGAGGGCAATTCTAACTCCACAGAATGACGATGCTGATGCAATCAACGAATTCATGTTCAAACAGCTGTCAGGTAAATCTATGACCTGCAACAGTGCATATGAGGTCTGTATGGCGTCGACCGACAATATAGATCAGCACCAACTATACCCTGTCGAGTTCTTAAATTCCTTAAATTTTCTCGGTATGCCACCCCATGAATTGCACTTAAAAAGGAACTACCAGTCATGCTTTTACAGAATCTCAATCCAAGTCAAGGATTATGCAATGGAACAAGGCTGATCATCACTGATGTGGGTCAGTTTGTTATTCATGCAAAAATCCTAACTGGCTCACATATTGGTGACGAAGTGGTCATACACCGGATCATCCTCACGTCGCCCCAATCAAAATGGCCTTTTGTCCTCAAACGGAGACAACTCCCGGTGAAACCATGCTATGCAATGACCATTAACAAAAGTCAAGGTCAGTCGCTTAACTATGTGGGGCTGTATTTGCCAAACCTAGTTTTTAGCCATGGTCAACTTTACGTGGCCTTATCACGAGTAACAAGTCCAACGGGCCTAAAAATCTTAATGATACAAGACGCAGACGAGGGACTCAAGAACCGTACCAGAAATATTGTTTTTAGAGAGACTTTCAACAACCTATCGTAACAAACAACGTACGCTTTACATTATCCTTTCGGAATCCTAAACTTCTAATTTCTTTATATAAATACTGAATGCAGACATGATTTATATACATCGCTTACACATTAAATGACTATTCCATTCAGGGATGTAGACTTCCGCATGCTCTCAACAACAAAGAAAGAAATCAAGTTATCTATCCTATGTGCAGCTGCTACGCAACCATGATCTTTTTCAAACAGGGCTACCCACAAAAGCATTGAAACATCTAATTACCTTCTATTACAAAGTTATTTTTACCTCTAATAAGCTGTACAAAAACTATTACAACACAACTATGAATCCGGTGTTTTTTTAGAAAGGCATGAACCCGGTGTATTGTTTATAGGTCATATTAGCGCTCTTTATTAGTTTATAGAAATTAACAATTAAAACAAGATTAACAATAATACGGATGCAAAACTAAGATAACAACGAGACTAACACGATTTTAAAAACAAATTATCATTCTAAATGACAAGATAGACTCACCTTTCTGAAAAACCCACAGCTATCATTGGCCCAACTACAACAAACTAGTGAAATGAAAGATGGAAATGATAAAATAGAGAGGTGTTTGGTGTTAGGAATTAGAAAGTAACTGACTTTCACTATTTTTTAAAAAGACCCTCTAATTTAAAAGTTGTATACTTCTATGCAAAGGAGAATATCTATACATCTAAACATTTAATGAACGACGCCCGTTAAAGAGCCAAACCACTGAGACCCCTATCCACTTACACCCTGTTGCGCACATCTTTCAGCAAACGCCTACATCCACATACAACACACTTTTCATCTTCAAGGACATCTATCTAATTCTCATAAAGACTGCAACGGACGCGAACATACACGGCTGCTAAACCAAACATTATTAACCACCGGACGAATCCCAGCAGGGAAGCCGAACAAAATTTATTTATGTATGGCAGACACATTGGGGCCTTAAAAAATTCAAAATAACTAACTAACACAACAGTCATAAGCATGATACACCTGCAGGAAATGCCATTCCACAGGTAAAGTCAACGTGAAGCCAACAACACACCCAATAAGATAAACTAGAAACTAAACACTTCGCCTGAAACAAAACATGAACTAGCAGACACAATACAACAAAATTATATAGACAACAACAATTTTCAAAACACATACGCCTAACGTATGGCTCCATTCATTGTAAACATTCCATTGTTATTTAAAATGTTAACATTATAACATCTTGAATCCATAACACTGATTATTAATAGAACTGAAACATTATAACAAAAACAATTTCCCGACAATGGATCCATAGAACAAGGACCGGGGAACTCTATTCCTTATCCTCCATATCAGCAACGTATCCAGCCTTCAAGGGTATACCAACACGAGTAGCGGCAAGCAGTTGTTCCAACACTCCGAGCTTGACAACATTGCGGGCAACGATCTCTCTTAGACCTTCCAAAGCCTTCAAAGCGTCTCCTTATTGTCCCAACGCCTTTAGCTCTGCTATAAGCCTTCGGTTCTTGCTCAAAGTCACTCTAAACTCAAAGCAGAAATCACGAATTACCATGGAAAAGGAATGCTCTTCTGTGTGTGCCCGCGTAAACCACAACTTCATCTTATCCTGCAGCCAAAAAGAGTTGGCATCTTCAGTTAGCTTATCCAACATTATAAATGCAGACATGGTAAACTACGTTATGCAACGAGGCTGGATATAGGTATGATGTAAAAAAACTACCACACGGTCAACCTATAAATACCTTAAGTAACTAACAGTTACTCTTCCACCGGGAAGCTAATAAGGCATATAATCATTATTTCCTCCATACATACTTCATAACTGACAAATTAAAATATAAATGCCATTACACTAGGATACACTGTCTTCTAACTGTTTTGCTTCACTTACCTAAAGTAAATTAATATAGAGAGCCAGCATACCAAAGACAACCGACTGAGCGACAAATATAAGAACCCAAACACAGCTACACTATGTGTTGCAAGGCCCGGTGATGTCAACTAAATCAAAAGGCCTGCAACCTGCATAATCTAAAGGATAATAACTACCGATTATTTATAGCGCATCAACCCTCGCAAACACTCTGGCCTGTACACAAAAAAACACAATCATCTATTTACTAATTGTTGTACCATTTAGTGATTACCACCACGGAAACACGTCAGACAATTCGACTCTCTCACCACATACAACAAAACACAATTTCACAAATTTGAACTAAAACATCTTAACAATCCCCAGACTCTAATCAACTTTACTAATTAAAAAACTAACCTCTCAGATGAGGTGACAACCTACCAACGATAACACACACAGTCTTAACAGCAATCCAACTCAATTTCACCCCCATGCACTACACTATGAATATATCCCTGTTAGTCAAAGATAATGGAAACCACATACCAACTAGTTATAGCACACCAGAACTCATGTACTGCCACATTGCTCATAACGTATGCGAATAACACCAACACCTACAATGGCCTATTTTTTAAAACAATCATAGCTAAAGTGTTCCTCAACCTATGAATGACAGGGTTAACCCTCATACAGGTTTGTTAGTACGTCTGTAGAAAGACGGGTAGTTAGATATCAAGATATCCGGCTGATTGTCCCACAACCCTATCATTCCATGAACATTGGAACTTTAATCATACATAGACTAAAACAAGACTTGAGTCATCTCAAAACAACTTACGCCAGTTAACTAAACATCACCATCATCTCTCAACTAAACAAAATCTCTAAAATAATAGATTCTTAACCACACTTTAAATCTAAGGCAAAAAATAAACACATCTCCTTGGTAAATCAAGCATGAATAACAGTTAATAAATATACAAAAACATAAACGAAATGCTTGCATTCATCACTTTTAAGAAACATGATGACTTTCATTGCTTTTCGATTAACTAGCAAAATTTCTAAACAGCTTTCATTATTAACATAAACATAAACCTTAAACACAAACTAGACATTGAAAATACTAATTAAACATAAGACATGACACCAAAGCAAAATAAACCAACACATTCCTTCACCAACGATCCTTTACCTATTCATCGCCTCAATTTGTGCCTCCTTTGTCTCGATTTCCTCTTCAGCTTGAGTAATGAGTGCATTCAATCCTAGAAGCTTAGTGTTCGCAGCCTCTTTGTCATCCCTAAGATCCATTAAAGTATCAAACATCTCTCCTTAATCCTCAAGAGCTTCCATCTTAGCGATTAATGCATTAAGCTGCCTAATTAAATTCCTTAAGATGTTGGCTTCCTTACGCATGCGGTTTATAAACCACGTGTCTCAGCGATTTGTTACGACTTGAAGAAACTCATGTAACCATCAACTAAAGTTTGCCCACTAAATTCAATCAGGTCATCGATAACACGCCTAGCAATTTGGTTTCCACCATTTGGTACTGCCATTGATGCTTAAAGTGGGTGAAAAAATTGGATTTCAAAGATATATGAGAGGAGATTGAAGAGAAGTTGGAAGGATAATGATCAAAGAGGGATAATGTGTTGATATATATAGGGGGTTAGTGTGATGTGGAATAGGAAACTCAAGAGAACCATCATGACGGTACAGATTCAGGCGGCGCAACTGCAATGACTTATATTCACTATCACATCTTACAAACAGGGAAACACCAAGTGGGAAGTTATATTGACAAAGTTTCTTGTCTTCCAAACTGGCACAAACTAAATCCGTCACGTCTACGTTTTAACAATACTAACCCTTCAACTCAAACAAGGATTTCGTTAACAACCTAAGCACATAATCGTTATATTTACAGAAACAAACGTTAACGATTTTAAAAAAACTATTAAGAATCCTATTGTTTGAGCTTACAGTAAACTGACACACAATACATTATGTAGTTTTAAAAATACATACATAATTACCAATAGCATATATCTAATACACAAGATACAATTTACCATAGCCGACTAAGCTATCAATTAACTTGGCAATAACACATTACACCAACAGAACATCATACAAAAAACCAAGCTGATACAACCCGTGTGCAACGCAAGGGTCTGCATGCCTCGTATTTATTAATTGTAAAGTTACTTACTAACATTTATTAATTGTCAAATCAAAGTGTAATTTACTAGTTGAGCAGTTACTAGTCGAGTAGTCAACGGTCGAGTAGTCAACTTATCCTTAAAAAATAATAAATATATAAAGTATTTATAGGTTGTTGAGTTTATTTATATCTATTAATTGTAAAGTTACTTACTAACATTTATTAATTGTCAAATTAAAGTGTAATTTACTAGTTGAGCAGTTACTAGTCGAGTAGTTAATGGTCGAGTAGTCAACTTATCCTTTAAAAATAATAAATATTTAAAGTATTTATTAATTGTCAAATGTTACATTTACCTATATATACAAACAAATGGTTTGTAAGCTGAATTATTAATACAAAAAATGGGTGAATCAAGTGATGAAATTAGTTTATATTTCGTTTATGAAGAAATGACTTTTGGTGTTACACTAAAAAAAGATATTAGTTACAATGAACTACTTTCTTATGTGAAGAAAAAGTTCAACTTGAACGATACGTGCGATGTCATGATAACTTATAAGGTTGGTACTAGGTTCGCCTACATAGTAGATGAGGATGATGTCAGATTTTTCATCAAAAAATTTAGCAACTTCAAATGTACGACTCAAACTCTTTTTTTTAAAACGATTGAGAAATGCTTAAATTCAAAACTTTCTACTTCTACGAATTGTGATATCGATATTAAAGTGCCTTCTATGAATTGTGATATCGATATTAAAGTGCCTTTATGTACTAAAAATGAAACCTTTGAAAATAATGAGGCAGCCGACATGTATGAAATTGGTTATAAAGCACTTTTAGACGGTTATCAGTTTAAGACTAGAAAATCGGATACAACACGATATGATGTAATTTGTAGGAATGATGATTGCAATTAGAAAATAA
>BQNB010107687.1:0-10925 GCA_026074375.1 Tanacetum coccineum | reverse complement strand
ACGAATCTCTTGTCATTCCAATGAAAGAACTCAAGGTCGATGACAAACTCAATATTGTGGAAGAACCTGTAGAAATTATGGATCGAGAAATCAAGTAATTACGACAAATTCGTATTCCTATAATCAAAGTCAGATGGAACTCTAAAAGAGGAGCAGAATATACGTAGGAACACGAAGATGAAACTCATGCTAAATATCCACATCTGTTTTCCAACTTTCCATCATCATCCAGCTAAATCTCGGGACGAGATTTCTTTAAGGAGGATGGACTATAACAACCTGAAAATTTCAACAATGTAATTATCTCATTATTATATATGAACCACTTTTTATGGGGAAATTTTTGCTTACACTCATAATGCAACGTAACTTGCATTACTATTCTCTCTTATCATGCAACGTAACTTGCATCATTATTGCCTCGTAATGCAACGTAACTTGCATTACTATTCTCTTATCATGCAACATAACTTGCATTACTATTTCCTCATAATGAAACGTAACTTGCATTACTATTCTCTTATCATGCAACGTAACTTGCATCACTATTGCCTCATAATGCAACGTAACTTGCATTACTATTCTCTTATCATGCAACGTAACTTGCATCACTATTGCCTAATAATGCAACGTAACTTGCATTACTATTCTCTTATCATGCAACATAACTTGCATCACTATTGCTTCATAATGCAACGCAACTTGCATTACTATTATCTCAATATGCAAAGTAACTTGCATATCTAAAGTAAACGAGCACACGCACCCACATTATCTATGAATATGTCAAGAAAACATCATAACATGTCAAGTCAATGATATGTTATCTATTTTAACATATATGTTATCCATTTAACCTAATTTTTACAACGATAATACCAAATAAGCCTAAACCGTTAACGTTTATGCTTAAACCCTAATTTTGGGCAATGTAAACATCTAAAGAGAATGCACAAGCTACTAAAGCTCAAATAATATAACATCTCATATGAATATACTTTCCTTTTAAAATAAGGTACAAGTCCTTTAATGCATAATGTACAAGTCATTAATGCACGATATCTAAAATAGCCGTTTTACCTCTGTTTTCCTAAGTAATCTTGTACAATCTATCAAGTACAAGTTACAAGCAAGTAATACACTTCATTTACATCCTATATTCATTCTCATTTCATGAAATTACAAGAAATCCAAGTTAGAAACCCTAACCCAAGCTAAATAGTAACCCGTGACCCGTTTATTGATTTTTATCCATTGTAAACCTCAACCAACACTCAAATAAGTTGTAATAACTTATTTTACAACATTACCAATCCTATTCTATCATCATTTCATCATTTTACTTCAATTGTATGCGAATTAAATCCAAGAAACCCTAAACATGCCCTAATAAGAACTTTTGGCCTGTTTACTCGTTTTCACTCATTTTAAATCCGAACCACCTATCAATTCTTGTTAATAATCCTTAATACAAGTCTTGAGATCAATAATCTACACTTATACTATCAATGTACACGAAATGAAAGCAAGAAAACCCTAGTTCAAACCTATTCGAACCCGCGACATATTTTTCTTGTTTTCAACCCTTTTAAACCCAAACCACAAACCAAATACTGATGTAAACCCTTAATATAAGCCCTACAAACATTAATCTACCATTACTAAATAAATGTACACGAAATTCAAGGCTAAAAACTCAAATCGAGTCCTAATGAGCCCTAACCGAACCCGCGGCACATATTCTTGCATTTTGACCCATTTTGGAAATAGCTTTTGCAACCAAGCACCTTGTGACTCACCCACATGCTCCATAGCAGCTTACCATGCACCTTGCACCATCTCTTGGTCCCTAATGAAGCCACATCAACCCCCTTGGTCTCCAAGGTTTGCCGCGGCCAAGAACACCACAAAACCACCTCCACCATGGCCTAGCTACTTTCCTAGACTTCCATATCACCCCTATAGCTCCTCCAACTCAGCTAGATCAGAACCAATACACCTCATTACTTACCCTTAGCCTCCAAGACTCCTTGGACTATAAAAACCCATTCGCACCCTTTGTTTCAACTCATCCCCTACTTCTTCTTTCTATAACCCACCATAGTAGCTAATATCTGCTCTATGAGTTCCTAAGGAGATCCAAGAACAAGAATCAAGAGGAGTGTTGAAGATTTGAAGCCCCGAGATCAAGAAACTAGGCGTGCGAACCCGAATTGACCCATTTCCTCCATTTTCGATCCTCCAAGCTCAAACCCAGGTTTATTATGATCATACCTGCTCCTACATTCATATTATATCCATATGATCATGCATGAACTCATGTTTAAGCATTTAATCTAAAATTTTATGCGTTTTCCATTTTTGATCCAAAACCGAACCCTAAAACCCTAATTCTTTGTTTTTCTTTAATCTAAATGTTATAATGGTTAAAATTTGTTATAATCTATCCTAAATAATGTTAATATAACAACTTTGTTGATTTATGAAAGAATTTGAAATAAAAACCTAAGCATTTTTTATTAAAAACCCTAATTTGACCCGTTTCGATTTTGCAAGGGGTATATATCGTAGCTTTCAAAAACTTATAACTAAAAGTGCTAAAAATGTCATTTTATTAAAGTTATAACGATGGGGTTCTATTATGTTACATTTCCAAATTACAAGTTTACTTTGTACATCTTTTAAACTAGATGGACCAAACTTGTATAAGTAAAAAACTCCCCAAGCGATATATTTTGCCATTTTTCATCTATTAAGGGTCTAAAATGTAACATTTTGAAAAAAGTGGTTAATATGTGTTCAAAACCTTATAAGGACATAACTTTTATTACAGGCTTTGAACGCTGCTTATCATTTCAGTTATTGAGCAAAAAAGCTTAAAACCGATTATGTTATAACTATTATATAATTCATCATCGATGTGCTTTTAAAAATCCTATCCCGAATCTATATCGTATCACAATACTAGGGAGCTTCATATTAAGGGGTTTCATCTTGGTATTACGTTCTGACTGAGTTGTTGGGTTTACCCATTTTTAACGTGCCCTAGCTCTCAAACGGTTTATTGAATGACTCTGAATTAGGACGGCCCAAACGGTGATACAAAAATTTCTCCATAATATATCAAGCAAAGATATACATTATACTTTATATTGTAAAACATATTCAATCAAACTAAGACTCGACATATTATCCTAGGTTACGTGACGAAGATGCTTTCTTTCAATCGATATTTGATCCTTTCCCTCCAAGTAGATTACATCGTACCACCATCTCGAACGTCTTTCATTGATTTACTTTTGCCAATCACATCAGATTTCCCTATTTGTGAAGGTGATGTTCATAAACTCGCTTTTACTTAATTTACTGCTTATAAACTTGCGAGGGGATACATGCTTAACACTATGATTTTTGAAAACACGATTTTTTACAATGAATGCAAGTGTTTTCCAACTGTATGCTATCGAGATATATTATTGCCTAAGTATTACTGTGCCATTATTTTCATATCATGAACCATTATATTGCTTCGAGTAAAAGAAGCTATTGTGAATAGATCTATTGGGGGCGACGACTCCCGTTAGTATACCCTTATCATAGGGCATCCTTAGCCAAACGCACTATTTTTGATCCTAATAGGTCAACCTTGGCTAGTTATACTTTTCCACGGGGACATTGTTCCTATATACCAATGTCATACGGTGATTTTCCCTGTTTACGTATCGGTGTCATGAGCTTAGTGCAATAATAATGTTACTATTTTTCCATGATAATTGTATTTGTTGCAATTATTACCATTATGATGACTTGCATTCAACTCTTCTCCATAATAATGCTGTTCTCCATGATAATGCTATTTTCTATAATAATACTGTTTTCCATAACAATTGTGCTCACTATAATTTGTATTCAAACTATTTACCATAAACCTATGTAATTTCACCAACATTTGTGTTGACCCTGTTTATGCCTGTTGATCTAGGTAATTGAGTAACTTATGGATGGAGTGGCATGACTTGAAGATTGGCTAAAATACTTGTTATCATTCTCCATTTTATGTATCTAGATTTTGGGATACTTGCACATTTGTAAAACTCTGATTTTAAATGTATGTTTACGTATCTTTAAAAACGTCTCTTTTGAGTAGTTTTCTATGATTGTTCCTATAATTCATGAAGTAATACCCTAGATTAACTTTCGCTGCTATATTATCAAAATGGGGGTGTTACAAAGTGGTATCAGAGCTCATGGTTATAGAGAATAAGGTTAAAACCTTAACTATAACTACTTTTCTTTTGCCATCAATGTCCTTAGTGCCACTACATTCCATGAATTGTGAAGATGAATTGTGAAGACGCCACTACTTATCCTGATAGTATGTAAATTGCATTACTATTATTTACTATAATATTATGTAACTTATGTTATTTACTATTGGGTGGTTATAGTCATGTCTTCGTCCCCTCACTCTACTATCATCCCCTCTGATTCTGATATTAATGATGCTATTCCACGACCCCAAGTTATTTTTGCTCTACCAGTTATTTTACCACCATCTCCAGTATTATCACTATCACCGGTGTTTGATTCTCGAGATTCATTTCCTTCCGAGAAGATTTCATCACCTAAAGACACTGAAACACCTATATCTCCATCTTCATCAGTAGGATCTTCATCACCGGTTAGGTCAACTACACCACCACCAGACTATCCCTTTGATAAGATTCTAGAAAGCTGTAAGCGACACAAAACTCAAAAAAAACAAGGAAGAACCACCAGATTGGAGTTTTCTAGAATCCAACCACTAGATGTATGGTATAAATAAGGACACTTGTCAAATTTTATTATATAGACAAGTTATTTATACCAGTGGTGATTCCATTATACCTCGTTGTTTTATAATACCAATTATATATGTCGAGATTGTCTATCCTATAGTATGATGACTCCTATCTTTATCCGAAATTACTATAATTCTCTTACCATCCGATTTTCTCCAATCTTTGTACTTAGAAACACTAAGCCTCCTATTGAATCACTCATTCCATTTTTTTTTTTTTTTCACCGTATCTATCTCTACTAAAAGTTTTCCCCTTTTAAATTCTAAAATTTTCTGTTGTACCCTGCAATATCAAAGAATGATCACAAGTCTTTTTATTCTCATACCTTAATCTGTGATATGACTATATCATGTTATAGATTATCATTCTATGTTGTCTTGTATATGTTGATAGATGCCTCCCAAGAGAACATCAACATCTGCAACACCAACTATGACTCAGGCTGCCATCCGGCAACTGATTACTGATGGTATTGCTGCAGCTCTGGAAGCACAGCTTGCTACCATGGCAAATATCAATAGGAATGTATAAGTAACTACAAAGGGTTTATGAATTGTCAACCTTTCTACTTCAATGGTACGAAAGGAGCTGTTGAACTCATTCGCTAGTTTGAACGTACTGAATCGGTATTTTCGTGTAGCAAGTGTGCCAAGGAAGACAGAGTGACATTTGCTACAGATACTCTAACCGATGATGCCTTGTCCTGGTGGTATGCATACCCCCAACCTATTGGGATGGAACAAGCCAATAGGATCACCTGGACCGAATTGAAAACGCTCTTAACAAACAAGTATTATCCTTGAACTGAGATCAAGAAGATGGAAGATGAATTTATGGTCTGAATGTAAAAGAAAAATGATCTCAAGGACTTACATTAGAAGATTCCAATATTAGCAGGTTTCTTCTGTCCAAAACATGGTACCAATTCTGAGAAAATTATGGAAGCTTTCTAGGGGGCTAGCCCAAAGCATTGAAGGGAAACATTACTGCTTCAAAGACCTCAAACTTTGGGGAAAGCTGTCAACATAGATCAGAGGTTGAAGGAGCAGATTATAAAGCGTAATTCTGTAGCAAGAAACCCAATGATCACAAATGAAAGTTTGATGTGGAGGTAACACCACCTAACAAGCAACAACTTCCCCAATATCATGATCTCAAACAAACTACACCAATCGATCGTAACAACAATAGCCACTCAATTAATCGCAACAAAACTACTAAAGATAACCACAACTATAACATACCGCAAACCAATAATCATCACCAATAACGCAAAAATGGAAGGCAGGAAACTTAAGGATAACGGAAAACCGTGGATATAATGACCTCCATCAACCTCTGTAGGAAGTGTACACTGGCCATCACACTGGACCTTGTATCTATCAGATGTCTGAATTGCAAACAACGTTAGGGCCCATCAGACAGAAACTGTAGAAATAAGAACTTATGTTGCAAATATCAATCTATCACTTAATCAAATCTGGACTGAGGGAATTTCTGTAGGTTGGGGGACTATAACAAACCATAATTTTCTAGGTATTTCATCAATTATTTCTTGGTATTATATTATGTACATACTTTTTTGCGTGAATTTAAAATTTCGTTTCATTCCATTCCATTACGTATAATTAGTGTACATTTCTAAAGTAAAGGGCTCTCGTAATGACCTTTGCCTATTTCTTCTCTACGTTTAACAGCATGTAAACTTCATAATATGTCAAGTAAATCTATTTCCTCTATAATTGTACGTTATCTATTTAACGTAGTTTTATCGACGATAATGACTAAATAAGCTTAAACCGGTATAGTATTCCTATTAACCCTAATTCCATGAGTAGTTAACATCTAAGTGAATGTTCAAGCTAATAAAGCATATATACAAGTTTAAAATAACATTCATTTGAATTACTTTCTTTAAAAAAGGTTAAAGTCCTTTAATGCATATATGTACAAGTCATTAATGCATGATATCTAAAATAGCCATTTTACCTTTGTTTTTCTAAGTAATCTTGTACAATCTATCAAGTACAAGTTACAAGCAAGTCATGCACTTCATTTACGTTCTATATTCATTCTTAATTTATGAAATTACAAGAAATCTAAGTTAGAAACCCTAACCCGAGCTAAATAGTAAACCGTGACTCGTTTCTTGATTTTTATCCATTTTCACCCATTTTGAACTCGAACCACTAATCAAACCTTGTGGTAAACTCTTAATACAAACCTTATAATCCATAATCTATCATTAATAATCAAATGCACACAAAAAATAAACATGAAAACCCTAATCGCGCCCTAATGAACCCGCAACCTCATTTAGCTTGTTTTAACCTATTTTTAAAACCAATCATGTGATCAAGTACCTTGATGATGCACCTACTTCATGCCTAAGCAGCCTTACATAGCATTTAAGTCTATTCTTGGCCACAAACCAAGCAACCTCTCCTCTTTTGTGTCTCTACTTCAAACCGCTGAACCAAACAAAAAGAGATACCACCACAAAACCCTCCACCATGCTTCTGTGACTCTTCAAGTAGCTATCACTAATCACTAACCTTGTTATACAAGCCTTGGCACCTTATTTGACACCTCATTACCCTAATATGATGGGCACCAAGGTGAATTCTACACTATAAATAGGCGCACCCTTGTTCATTTCAAATCACACCAACACCTCTTTTTCTATAACCATCAATGGCAACAAATCTCTGATCAAGGAAGTCCCAAAAATCCCCAAGAGCAGTAATCAAGAGAATTAATCAAGTCTTAAAGCCCCGAGGAAGTTATCTTAGGCGTACGAAAGCAAAAGTCCCCATTTCGACCCATTTTCAATCATTTAGCTCGAAACCAGGTTCCATAAACTTTCCTACTATTCTATAACTCTTATAATGTTCACATTATCCTAAATATACTCTTGTTACAAGCGTTTAACTTAAAAATCATTCGTTCTTGACTTTTGATTCAAAACGAACTCACGAAACCCTAATTTTATGTTTTTCTTAAATTTATAAGCTAAAATGGTAAACTAAAGTTATAATCAATTCTAATAAGCTTAACTAATGATATTATAATCACTTTAACAAGTCTTGAAGGAATTTGAATTAAAAACCTATGCGTTTTGGTTTTAAAACCCTTATTCGACCCGTTTTGATTTCTAGCTTAATGAATCATTAATTTAAACTTTCGTTATGTTAAAACTTCTTATTTTAACTTATATTAATAAGCTATCACCTGCAAATATCATTTAAAATCTTAAAATAAGCTTGCATAATATTTTTTGGGACTTGTTTTGTAAATATTTTCCATGCAAGGGGTATATATCGTAACTTTTAAAAACTTATAACTAAAAGGGCTAAAAATGTCATTTTATTAATGTTATAACTATAGGGGTCTATTATGTTACTTTCCAAAATACAAGGTTTACTTTGTACATCTTTTAAACTAGAAGGACCAAACTTGTAAAAGTGAAAACTCCAAGGATATATTTTGCCATTTTTCATTCTTAAGGGTCTAAAATGTAACATTTTGAAAAAGTGTAAAATGTGTTCAAAACCTTATAAGACATAAACTTTAATTAACGCTTGACGTGCTTATCGATTTCAGTTATTGAGCAAAGACCTTACAAAACCGATTATGTTTTATCTATTATATAATTCATTTTCAATGTGCTTTTAAAAATCATGTCATGATTATAATGTATCACAAATTCTAGGGTGCTTCATATTAAGGGTTACATCTTGGTATTACGTTCTGACTGGTTGTTGGGTCTTTCGATTTAAACGTCGCCCTAGCTACTCAAACGTTTACTGAATGGACCTTGAATTATGATGGCCCGAACGGTGACTATAATACTCTCATATAATTCAATCAAAGATATACATTATACTTTATAAAGTAAAACATATTCAATCAAACTAAGACTCGACATATTATCCCAGGTTACATGACAAAGCTACTTTCTTTCAATCGATATTCTGAACTTTTCCGCCCGAGTAGATAACATCGTACCACCATACGAACGTCTTTTTATAAACCCGCGAGAGGGATACATGCTTGTTACAAACTCTTTTACATACTCGTTTATCTTATAACAATGTGATTACTTTTCAAAGACTTAATGAATTCATAACCCCACATTTCAATCTTTTGAATACTTTATAAACCTGTAATACCTGATATAAACCATAAATGCAAGTGTTTTCCAAATGTATGCTATCCAGATATATTATTGCCTAAGTAGCTTCTAGTGCTATTATTTTCATATCATGAATCATTAATTACTTGCATTGCGAGTGAACACGGATATTGTGAATAGATCTATTGGGGGTGACGACTCCCATTTGTATACCCGTTCATGGGGTAGCCAAACGCACTATATTTGACCTAATGGGTAACTTTGGCAAGTTACCTTTTCCACGAGGACATCTGTCCCTAACCAATGTCACTACGGTGATTTCCCTGTTAACGTATTGATGTCATGAGCTTAGATGTAATAATAATGTTACCCTAATTTTCCATGATAATTGTATTCATTGCAATTATTATAATGACTTACATTCAACCATATAATAACATGCAACTGTTTTCCAAGATAATAATGTTCTCCATGATAATTATCCCTGGAATGCAAATATTTCCTTTATGATAACTTGTATTCAACTATTACATTTCAAACCTATGAATTTCACTCAACCTTTGTGTTGACCCTTTTTATGCATGTTTATCTCAGGTAATTGAGCAACTTATGGCATGGAGTGGCATGGACTTGAAGATGGCTAAAACTTGTTATCATTCACATTTTATGTTTCTAGATTTTAGGACCTGCCTTTGTAAAACTCTGATTTTAAATGAATGATAACATATCTTTTAAAAACGTCTCTTTTGAGTTGTTTTCTATGATTGTGCCTGTGATTCAAGAAGTAATACCCCAGATTAGCTTCCGCTGCTATATTATCAAAATGGGGGTGTTACAGCTCATGACACCGAAGCTAAACAATGTATGTATATCAAATACATATAAATGATGATTCCTAATGTAGATGTTCAACCCGTAACATCTATGAGTCCGAAATGGTATACGTTCGTCATTTTTAGCCAACTGGTAAACTAGCAAGTGCTACTTGCCCGAACGGGGATGTTAATTCCCAAATAGATCTATTTATAACATTCGCGCTTACAATCCAGTAATTAACAGTTCATGATGATGGGCATAGTGGGTTATAGCTACTTAGGCAAACTCGTAATATTTAAATTAAAATGTACTTGCATCCATTTTATAAAACAAACATGATCTCATCCCCAAGATTTGATAAATGATTGAAAAGTATAAGATGGGGACTATAAACTCACCTCAATGATAAAATGAGGTAGCAACGAATATGAAGAGAGCAAGGTAAATAATGCACGCGAAAGCAATGCACCCTATCCGCTACCTAAATGAATAATACGCATATTACTAATCATGTAATATGCTACAATGCATGCAATCCTGTCCTTAGTATGTGCTTGAGTTTTGAGAAAATATATCTTGTTTATGATTGGGTCTTTTCATGAAAATATATCTTAGTATGTGCAATCATGTCCTTATAGTGGCGTTTAGTTTGTTGAATAAGTGAAATTAAATTTAGTTTTACTATTTGACGACTTGGGGTTTTACAATATAATTATGGATTCCTTATTTAGCGATAATGAAAACTAAAAATACATTTATCATAACGGCCAGGTCATCTACAACTTTCTTTAATTAAGTTTTGTCCTAAGAGGTTGTTTAAATGGTTGAAATTTTGGCTAAAGGGGTGTATGTCGCGGCTGGCTTCCAAAACATACACAATTTACTTATTTTAAAATTTTTAACATACTCTAGCCGCCTAAGTTTGATCTCAGTTTACGACATCGTTAGTCCATATTAGGAAAATCTAAAAACAGCGTTGTAATCTCGGACATGTCACCTTTAATTCATCTTTTATAATTTTAGGGATTTGGGGTTGTTAACGGGGTCAAAAATAAGGCAAAAGTAGGCGTGCTCGCAAGGTGGTCCGAGCAGCATTATGAATACTTGCACACGATAGCTAGCCTATTTCAACT